>CAAKHB010007045.1:31592-51127 GCA_901007665.1 Aeoliscus strigatus
TTTCCCCCCGGTTTTTTTTTTTTTTTTTTTTTAAAAAAGGGGGGGGGGGGGGGGGGGGGGGGGGGGGGGGGGGGGGGGGGGGGGAGCAAAGACAGCCAGGATGTAGTAGTGGTGCGTGGTACGGTATGGTCACACATACAGCTCAATAAGACAATGTGTTTCTAAAAACGTGATATACGCTAAACTGCTGGTTTATTTTGCCGCACAGACCTCAAAGGATGTCAACTCCGATGTGGTGACACTCACTGTGCCTCTATTGGAACATTTTGGGTTTTTTCTGAATATGTAGATTTCCAACTAAAAGAGGAAGAATTTTAGTTTTATTTACTATGAATTATTTAAAAAAGATCACCAGGCTATTCTCTTGTCTCCCTTTTTCAAGAGCAGTTCTTTTCATTCTTATTTCAAATAAACAGGAGAAAACAAAAGTACTTAAATGAGACGTTAAAATATGTTTTAGAATTAGATATACAATCAATTTGACATTTTAAAGGTACAACTACCACACTTCCAGTGCATATTAGGTGACAAGGTTTCACATTTGGACCCCTTGGCTTTGCTTTGTTCATCTGGTCCCATTTGTTTTGACTTTTTTTCTGATGTTGCTGGGACATATTCTCAGCAGAGTGAAGCAGTTCCTCCTTCTCCTGCTCAGGAGTTGTTCTCTTCAGGTATGCAGATTATATTATTGCTGTACTTCAGAATAGTGTACGTCAGAAGGCTTCTCACAACAGTTTTGATCAGTGATTCTCCATCATTTTTCCAACAGTAGCGTGTATGCCTGCTTGCTTTGCCTTTAAAGGCTAACAGGGATCTGTTGGTACAGAGCGTCTGTGCATGTACCAGGCTCTTATAAACACTCCTGACACGGGGTAATGTTCAGTGTATCCTGGGGCACACGCTGCTATAAATTGCCTTCTTCAAATTGAACCCAATCTCTTTAGCTCTGAGCAACAAAGCAATCAGATAAAGATTCACATCCACTGGAGGACAGAAATTACAGCCTTGATTTCTAAATTTGCGTTTGTCTATTTAATGTTTTGGGGTAAAAGAAACGCTTTCCTGCTAAATTTCACACTTTTTTTCCAGTGCAGATTATCTGCACACTTCAGTGAAAGAAATGAAACACACAGATTTGATTGGTTAATTCGCATATATTTTCCTGAACTGCAGTAAACGGTTATTCTGTTCATTTTCACCAGAGTGTTTGTTTAACCGAGAGAAGTTTCCAGGCACAGCATGAATGCATCGTCACAACCATTAATTTGGCATTTCAACCAGTTTCTTAAATATGTGTTTCCTTATGTGCAGCAGTTTGTTCTTCGATTGTAAAGAAGCATGGAACGCGACACATGAAAATAGAATAGAAGGTGCTTGTGAACAATGAGAGGTACACAGCAGTTTTTATTTAATTAGCATGAACGGAACTTAGCCCTTATTGTTGTGTGCAGCCTCACGGGCAGCAGGGATCAAGTGTGATTTCACCCTCAAGTTGACAGCGCTCGGGCTTCACCAAGTAACGACTGTAAGCTTTTAGAGAGGTTTCTCATTTTTGTCAGTTTACTTAAGAGAGCCTTTCCACTATTAAATGACGTCAATCAGCCAGTGCGAGAGACTAAATAGGGCTTTTTTTTAAAGCCTGTCGCCGTCAAACTGTCCACACACTGTTCTAAATGGGAGATTTTTTTTCCAGGCCAACCCATCACCTCCCTCGGCTGACAAAGGGAGTGAAGGGGTACAGATGCTTTATATTTCAAATTTAGGAGGCAAAGATGTTGCCTTAAAAGTCTCTGTTTAGGGTATCTGGTGTGTAGGTGTTTCCCATAAAATGTTATTGATAGAGGAGGAATGAGAGAGGGAGAGTTTGCGTATGGAGCCTCCATCTGCCCACTTCCTCTTCAGGGGCCACACACTTTATGGATCACTTCCTCCTCTTTTGTTTTTTCCAAACGCTCCCTGACGTGTGCTGGCGCCATGCTCTGTGATGGCAACCGGGATAAACGATAGAAACCGCCTTAAAAACATGGCAGGTTAAAAGCATGTCTCCCAAATAAAAGTAAGGAAGAGGCAGAAGAGGAGAGAGGCTGCCAGAATGAAGAGGTGAAGACCAGCTTTATGGGACACAAGCTGACTGGACACCCAGGATGAAGTTCCTGTCTGAGCTGTCCATCGGTCAGCCAAGATGAATCCTCATCTTTATATTTTCCTACTGGAGCTAAATCCCAACAGGCGATTTTTTTTTTCCTGAAACACTCGACAAAACACAACAAAAACACGGCATCATTGGATGTCAGATATGTTCGCGGAAGTTTTAAGGTTTTGGCCTTCGGAGTGGAAAGTTGATTTGCATGCTCCACTGAAAGCCAAGAGATGTTGGCTGATTCCTCGTGGTACCCTAAATTGTTCCGTAGCTTTTCATCCTTAATGATTGTTTGTGTCTGGAATGTGAAAGACCAAAAGCCTGTACTTAGGACTCTTCTGTGTATGAAGTCCTCCCTCGCGGCCAGACGCATTCTCCAATAGCATATTTACACCCCCGGAGGATGAAGTGGACAGACGGCCTGGCAATGTCACTGAACTGTACGTTCATCTCAGATAAGACAGAGTTTAACCTGGTTGTTGGGGATGAACTTGTCTGACATTTTCTTTCATCGGCTGTCAGAGCAGAGCTCAAGCAGACAGACTGCCAACAAAAGACACAATCACCTCAAACCCTTTCAAAACAAACGCACAAGCTGGCTGAAGTGAACACTGTGAGCATTTGGAGTTCTAGTTTTATCATATAATATGACATCCGATGAGTTGCAGTCCAATGTATAAGCCCCGCCCATTCTCCATGTCAAAGTAAGGACATGGGACAAACAACTCAAAGCACAAACCCGATACATTTTTCACAAAGATGGTGTCTGACATTTCCAGTGGTTTTGAATCGCTCATGTTGGTTCATGTGTTGATTTCTCTGACACATGTGGTTTGAATCCAGTATTTGATGCTGTAAAAAGGGCGGTGATGTCGACAGCAGCTCTGGCTGAAGTGAGACGCTTTTGGACTTCTGGTTGGGATGTGTGCCAAAGAAAGTCACGGAGATCTAGTAGGGGCTTTGCATTTGTCGTTAGGTTGGATGGCACCTGGGGGTCAAAGAGCATCACCTCTTGGTGTCAGATTTTCATGCGTTGGGGGGAAGTACTGGCACAATGTCCATGATGTTGACAGTCTTCACCAACTCTGACAGGATGGGTCTGGCTTTTCATCTGTTAAACACTGGGCCTTGTTTGGATCCTAATAAACTAACAGCTCAATGCAGACCACAACATTCAATTCACTTCAGCAGCAGAGGCAGTTCCACAGATGACATACGTAACATTACCCCTTGTAACGATCCGTGTCGGTGAAAGGAGCGTTGTGGAGAGCATCGGAGAGTGAAAACAAACATACGACACACGTATCTGAGGGATTCCACAGTGTTGTTGATTCATTAGATCAAAATGCCAATAAAACAAAATACAAAATAGGAGACAGATTGTACAGCTATTATGTCTCACGCAATGAGTGCATCCCGTCCTGTAACGTAAACACACGGCAGCATCCCTTAAAGGTCTATAAATTCTCCTGTTACAACATACACGCAGCATCACATTTCAACAAACATGCAACACAGACAGAACCAGAGAGGATGATGATGGAGGTGGTGGTGTCCTGTCCTAACTGATTCTGATTCTCCTAAACCATTCTGTCAACAAATGAACAGAAACAGTGTAAATAACATGGACGTATGTGTGTGTGTGTCGGCAGCCGTCGACACTTTCTGATCGGTTCATCCCATCTTTAGTCTAATACATCAAGTTGTATCATATTTGCAGACTTTAAATGTCAGCTGGGAAACGCTGATCTTGAAATGTACAAATGCTGTTGAAGTGAGGACTTGGAACGTGTTTTGTGAGTAGATTTTCTCATCCAAAGGTTTTTGTGATACTTCAGAACAGTTTCTCCTAATGCTGATTCTTTTTGAGACACAACAAATCAGCATATGCTGATTGGATTGTTGTTGTGATGTTCTTCTCAGGGAAAACCCATCCGTCACTCATCCTTTTCCTTCTCTGGAACGTTGGCGTCAGGCCCATGACCCCATGTTTCCTTGACAAGTGAAAAGAGCCTTAAGGATTTGGGTTCCTAACAGCATTCTGCATGTTTAGAAAAACATGCAAACCGATGGTAAGGAGGTAAAAGTGAGCAGTCAGCTCCCTCAACATTCTTTCACCTGCCGATGAAAGCTCACGTCTGTGTGCTGGCCAACGCTCCTACAAGGTGGACGAACGGTGTTTTTCCTGGCACGTCCTGCACAAACACCGACCAATTACGGCGAGTTGGCTGGTGTGTCCGGTGTTTCATTTTAAAGACAGATAGGAAGTAAATCGGTTCTCTATGGAAGAAGAACCAGCCCGTTCTAGCAGAAATCCCAGGTTCAAGCAGATATCCAAGTGTCTGAGACAAACAGCACGTCCCACACCAGCTTTGAAAACTGTGACCTGAAATACTTAAAACTCACACATGTAACATTCTTCACCTGCGTATAACTGCAATAAAACGTGTGTCTCTGTTCCCTCCCAGACTTTGGAATTGCATTATTCATCTGAGGCAGTATTTCAACTTTCTCTCTGTCTCTGCCTGCAGCGCTACCACCCACACCAGTGAATTAAGTACCCGTCCTTTAATTCAGTCCCAATATTCTTCCCCATCCTTCTCTTAAAAATGAAAATGAAATTATTTCAACTTTTTCAAACTTAGCATAAATGTTGAGACTGGCTGAAAGTTACCTGCATTCTTTTTATGAACCTATATGAATGTTTTATTGCTATTCATTAACTGTTTAAAGCAGATTTTGTCAAAGGTTTTAAATGAATGTGAATGCTGGTGAGGCTGCTTGTTTTGTTACATCCCTCATCCCAAATTTAAATTTTATAGCCGTATACCAGTTTGATGGGCTGTACACTCTGTACAGCAGAAAGATGTGTAAGATTTGTAAGAAGATGCCGCGTCATCATACTTACAACAAATTCATATGTGTCTGTTTTTCAGTGTATATGTCATTTTAAAAATGATTTAGATGTAAATGTTTTTACTTGTGTTTACCCATCACTGGATTGTCCAGGAATGGTGATGGACTGTAAATGCTTGATAATAACACACATACATACATGGAGGTTCCTGATCCATTTTGCAGCCGTTGAGAGTATGAGATAACTCACGTTGGATTTCAGAATGACGTTGGATACATGTCTCTAAAGATAAAGCATGCGAGCTGGTTCTGTGGGTTCTCCTGTAAGTGTGAGTACACGCTCACGGGCATATGAACGTTTGTGTCAGGAAGTGGCACGGGTGTGTGCGTG
Organism: Aeoliscus strigatus; assembly: GCA_901007665.1. Lineage (NCBI taxonomy): Eukaryota > Metazoa > Chordata > Actinopteri > Syngnathiformes > Centriscidae > Aeoliscus > Aeoliscus strigatus. Next base: position 36,980 of record CAAKHB010007045.1, read on the forward strand.
TGTGTGTGAGAGAGAGAGAGCAAGAGAGACTGGGTTTGTGTGTGTCTGGATGGGTGTTTGCAGCACTTCAGTGGAAACTTGTGGGGCTCAATGGATCTCACTCGCTGCATGTACGTGACAAACAGTCTCAACCTGTTTCCATCATTTCATTCGGTTTTCCTCATGCACTGCATAATGTGCGGTATAACGTTGAATCAGATATATGATAACCCCTTTTTTGCGTCCTGTATCTGCTGAAGTCGGATGTTGTGATTACTGAAACCCATTTTGGACAGATATATCAAGTATGAGGTATGCCATCCGTTTCCAGTCCTATCTGCTGGAAACTGCACGCTGACGTGGTCCAACGGTAAACAACTCTGTAGCAAACGTGCCGCTGAATATTCTCTTTTTCTGTGTAAACATCAGATCTGTCAAGCACGGCCCCCAGAGGCCAGCAAAGGTTCGAGCAAGGTCACATCAGACGACTGCCCCCTCTCCATGCTACAGCCAAACCAGATGTGCGATGAATTGCTGCTCATAAAACATATCTCTTTTACAATGGACCATTGCATTGCCGGACAGGGAAAGCTGGTTACGTGTACATTCAGTGCTTGTTAAAATTCTTGTGGTGTAGTGAGGACGGCCTGTAGACGTGCTAGTAGCACGAGCTGAAGGAACATTTCACAATGATCTTGTCCTGCGGAGCTGTGGGAAATAGCCACTGGGGTGATTTATCTTCATGTTTCAGAGACGACGCACAAACCAGAATGTGATGCGAGAACCCACGTGGACACTGTGTGTATGTTTGCATATCGTCATGTTTTCATGTCATCTCTTCGTGGTCACCATGAAAAACGCCAGTCTCATGGAGCGACATTGTTCTGGTTCCCTCTCCCAACAAAAAAGAAAACTTAAAGCGACAAAACAGATGTTTCAAAGATCTGCTCACACCTCGCGCCCGCAGCTGTCCTGTGTGATAATGCATTGAAGAGGCTGTCTGGCACTCTGTGAACTTGTACAAAGAGGTGATGGACAGAACCTGGCCTCCTGCACCCACACACACACACACACACTCACACACCCTCCCACCTCACGCCGTTAGCACCTGTCCTCCTCCCCTGCCTCCATCTAATCATAACTGACAAGGGAAACACAGGATTCCACACCGATGGAGAGAAAATGTGGAGCTGACCTGTCTCTGGAAACGAGGACAGGTGGAGTGGAGGGTGAAAAATGCCAAAGATAATCATTGCAGCTTTTCACAGTTACATAATCTCCATAAATGAATGAAGAATGCCAGGATGCAGAAACAAGAAGGAAGTATGACGCACCAGTAATAATCTCTGCTGTGAGAGGAGCAGACGTAAAGCGGTACAGTAACAAAAGCATATGTGAGAGAGAGAGCGAGGTGTGTGTGTGTGTGTGTGTGTGTGTGTGTTGCCTTCACTGTATGTACGTCAGCTTGTATTTGCATCATCAAACATGAATGAGATGATGCTGAAGGGGCCTAGAGGGGGAGGAGCATGATTCCATGGTTCTTTCCTGAAACAAGGGCCCTCTGAACAAATGAGAACTTCCAAATTAGTGGTCTGTGGGGCCTCATATAATGTGGTGTATGGGGACGAGAACGTGTCGCCACGCTCCTGATTTTGGATGGAGAAGCTTGCTGACAATCACAGGGAGGCATACTGTGGCGTCCGAGGGAACACACATGCGCCCTCTGAAGTGTGAAACACATGGAAGACCTGTGTGCTGAAACATTGATGGAGAACCCGTCCGCTGTGACGCAACACATCATCAGTGACACTGAAAGTGAGATGAATATTTCAATGACCTGCTGGAGCGGAGACGTTAGAAGTCAAGCTGGAGGGCAACCGCTGCTATTCTGGGAATTTCATTGCAAAACTGTTTGCATGCACATCTCATATTGCTCCTGCCAGCATCCACACATGTCCTCCACTGAAAAGCTGTTCATGGAACTACTGAGTACAAGAGTTCAAATGTATTCTTTCTGTCATCTCCTGCGTGCTCTGGTTACGGGTCGCGGTTGTGCTGGAGCCGATTCCAGATGTCAACGGGTGAACGTCTGAGTACGACCTGGACGAGTCACCAGCTCATCACAGGGCCACATGACGGGCAGACAACAATTCACACTCACACCTACCACCAATTAACCTCAGCATGCTTTTGGAGGTGGGAGGAAGCTGCAGTACCTGGAGAGAACCCACGCTGTAACAGGGAGAGCATGCCAGGAATCAGTGGCAAACTTTGCGCCACATGTCACCAGGCCAGGAATTGAACCACCATATTAAACTTCATCCTTAGGAATTATTGTTTTACTGTACACACGTTTGTGTATTCACGTTTCACACAAAAGCAGATATGAATATGTATCGATCTATCTATAGATATAGATATAGATATAGATATAGATATAGATATAGATATAGATATAGATATAGATATGCATTTGTGTCAGGTCCTTTGTCCACCGAGGCTGAGGCTGTGGAGGAGTTGGAGGGGTTCTCTGCTGCTGCTGTTTTATCTTGCTCCATGTGGATTTGGAAGTCGGGGGTGTGAATGAGCTGGCTGCAGAGCTCCTGACGAACGGTGCGGATTCGCCATCGACAGCTTCAGGCTGACGGACACCGACCGACTGGATCAGGTTTAATTCCTCGGAGGTGTCGTTTCTGCAGCAAACATCGGGCCAACGTCGTTTCTTCTCTGAATGCCGGCTGAGCGGCTCGGATGTTCCGCAGAAACTGCTGCTGCCGCCTCTGCCGCCCGGACGTGTCAGTGGAGCCGCAGAGCAGCGAGGATGACGGCAGAAGTGGAGGAACCGACGCGCCACGACGGAGGGCAGAGCGGGACGAGTGTGTGCAGAGGTGTCCTAGATGTGAGCGACATCTGACGTACTCTGCCAGACACATTCACTTCGTGAGGCTGCAGCTACTGGGGGAAAAAAACAAAACAATAGAGAAAGTGGCGATTCACTTCTGTGCGTAAATGGAGACGCGTGTGTGCGTCCTCGCGGTGCCTTCTCAGCATGCGTACAATAAACCATGTTTGTTCAGTCACTAACTCAGTCCTGTCCCATGGCCACACTGCTATAGAGGCATTCTACACTACCTCATACTTCATATGTGCCATGAGTGATGGCGACGCGCACAGAATCTGACAGCAGCGGTGCGCGCAGGACAGAAAAAAGCGCACCGGATCTCAATGGTTACGTGAAAACATGTGTCGTCCCACTGTGCCGTGACCGAGACCACGAGTCGTGGGTGAGGCTAACGTTCACCAAAGCGTGGAGTTCCCAGAGACTCCGGAGTGCGGTGTGTGTGGGGTCGCTCTCGGTGTTTCTCGCTCTGCTGGTCAGATGTGTAGACAGCAGCAGCAGCAGCAGCGCTGACAACCCTCCTCCAGCCTCTCCGCTTCACTTCGTCTCTGGCTGCGCCGCGGAGCTGTTGCAAACTTGCTGGAGTGTGTTTTCGCCATTGCTCACCCTCCTATGTGCCTTCTTCTGGCTCGGTGTGTACTTCCTCCGCTGCGGGGTGCTCGTCCACACCGCCCTCGCCCTATTGACGCTGTGCCACCTGGGCGAAGCCGCAGCGCGGAGCCTCCTGGACGGGACAGATGAGCAGCTGCTCTCCCTCCCTGCGGTGGTCGTGCTCCTCTGCCTGGCCACCGGCGCACTCATGGTAGCGCGGCTGCACCGGGGCACATCCGTGGTGGTTTTCATCAGCATCGTCCGGACTATCTCGCTCTTCTCGCTGCACAGAGTGCGGGCCGCCTGGAGACCGTACGTGGCGTACCTGGTGGGAGTGCTGGGCATCCTGCTGGCGAGGTATGCTGACAAGCTCCTTCCCAACCAAGGGAGACACAAGGAGGGCTGCACCCCCGTGACTGGAGCCAGGGAAGAGATTCCTGTGTATAAAAGGCGCAGGAGGTCCAGTTGTGTGATCGCCACAGACATGGCACACAGTCAGTCCAACAGTAAGTCCCATCGCCGGACCTCTCTGCCATGCATCCAGAGGGACCAGGTAAGACGCAGTCTGTCCCAGTGCACTTTTCTCTCTGCATGTTTTCATCTTGTAGGCTCAAGTGTGTTGAGGAGGTGAAGGGATGACAGGCTGCAGCCCTGAAACGTGTTTATGACAAGGATTTCATGTTTTAAGTATTACTGCAATATTATTCTGATTGTTTGGGGGGAAAAAATAATATAACAACGCAAGATGATATATCCCTTCATTTATCCCTCAGTGGGGACATTCACATTGTTAGCAGCAGTGGTACAAAAACAAGAACGTTTAACACACACAAACAGTGCACACAGTACACATACAGGTGGACCACAGTATGGATGGAAAACATACAGAGATAAAAGAAAATATGAACGATATATTACAAGGCAGAATACAGATAGAAAAAGACTAAAACTGACCATACTTGTGTACTTATATACCCCAGCTGAGGATTCAGACACAAAACAAAACAGTGCAGTCGTGAATAAGTAATGTACGTCATCCTGATAGTGGAGCAGCTAACGACAATATAAAGGATAACTTTCTTATATCATGACTATCAGTGGTAGCACTAGTAATACGAGGGCTGTTATTGTTGTATGGGTGTTTACATATGAGGCTTGTGCTTTATATGTGCATTATATTTGAACATTGTTCCTTCTCGGAATGATATTTTGTAAAACGGCCACTTGCAGCAGAAACTGTTGTCCTCGTCCGTCAGTTTCTCTCGGGTGTTTTCACTCAGCACCGCCTCGTCCAGTGCCCGGTTAGAAATCATGTGTTTTTGTTTTTTAAAAAAGCAAACATACAAGCTTGAAACCACCAAATTAACCTTTTCACACCAAGGTGATGCTTTAAATTTGTGTGTACAGTCCAGTTGCTGTCCACAAAACGGAGAAATTCAATATAGGCACTTGCTTCTCATCACTTGTTGTGGTTTTCTGTCCCTAAACCTCAGGAATGGAGCGGCTCTGGCTTTTGAACCTTTGATACTGTTACACATGCGTATCCGCACACACTCCAGCACTCTCGTATCAGCTCCTCGGGCCTCCTTATGGAAAATCAATGAGCATGCTGAGCGTGTGAATGGGAAACCGTTTCTCAGAGTGATCAAAGCGCCCGTTGTGACCTGTGAGTGCGGTTTGGTTGGGAGATGAGAGGCTGCACTGTCGGCCCGGCCACTTGAAAGGTGCCCTCAGCTCTCAGGGCTGGTTAGCGCTGTCGTGTGCTGGGTGCTGGTTTGTTTGTATTTGTGGTAACACTCATCCTCATACAAACTGATGCACATGCTCATTAGAAACGCTCTTTCTGCGTCATATTTTACGACTTTCACACCTTTGATGTCTTTGATTCAACATCGGCGGTTTATGAATTCCAGTTGTTTCCCTGCTGCAGTAACAGGGTGAGGATGTGTTGTTGATTTGAGTGACGAGCTGTACTTTGACTGTGGATGTATAGCTTTAAAATGTAATATTCATGGTCAAAGCAGCAGATGCATGCATGGTGGATTGTTTATAAAAGAAAAACAGTGCCAAGAATGATTGATGGTAAGTCTTGTACCTCTTTCTCATAATTTATTTACCTGTTCAAAGGAAATATCTTTCAAAATTCTGCACTTTATTGTGTTAACACTGTACGCTGTACTCATGCATGAAATATAAGCGAGATACTCTGAATTTGTGTTTTGACACAGATAAATGTTTGTTGTATCCAGATTCACCCATGGCGTTCTTCCCCTTGATGAAATCTTTCAAAGACATTATCTGTGTACACGAGGAAGGATGCGTTTGAATTTAGACTGTGTTATTTTTAAGGATTCGAGATGGCGTAACGTGGAGGACAATGAAGGCAGCAAAACAGCTCTCTTTTATGTAGCGACAGAAGAGAACCCTGTTCAGTTGCTCTCAGCTTTAATTCCTGCAGCAACGTCCTAATAAAAGTTACCAGAATTACCAGATGGAAAACGTAGACAATGTCATGCAACATTTAGTTTCTGTGTCTCTCCCCTGCTCTGTCACCATGCGGGGGCCCTCTGCTGAGAGATGATCTCTACTGCATGTGTCTGTGGTGACCTATGGACACCACTGCTCACGCTGGCTCACTAGTGTCCTACAGTGAAGGATATGGAGGGTTTTTTTTTTCACCAGGAGAACATTCTCGCTGCACTCTGACCTCTGACCTCTGCAGCAGATGACCAGTCCAGTAATTGAGACACACATGGCGGACATATGCTGTGTCTTGTCTGTGTGGTCTGTAACGTGTAAACAAGCACGCAATGACCCTCACCAGTCATCACCTTGCTCACGCAGGGCTCTGGTCTCCCTAAGCGATGTGTGTGCGTGTGTGTGTGGGGGGGGGGGGGGTCTACAGCATCAGGAAATACACACGTAGCACAAAGTGTAAAACAGACAGAGGAGCCTCTCAGAGCTGAGTGTTGTCGTAACAGTACGTGTTCATTAGAGTTATGATGTTCTCACAAAGCAGTCGGAGGAGAGACAAGAAAGGAGAGGATCTGCACTGTGTTGACCTGAGGATGTTTGCGTTAGTGTTGTGTGAAAGGAGTATTTGAAGAATAGTAGTGGGGTTGGATGACAGTCCTTTTCTTCTCAGGAAGTGTCCAGCAGACGTGTGTTAGATTGATTATCACTAAATAAACCCTATTTTTCCCCTCGGTGTTCAGAGGCTTTACCTCTGCGTCCGTTGGTACAGACTACAGATACCTGAGCTGCTAGCATCTATCAGCTCACTAAGTGGGTGTATTTGACAACGCTGGGGTCGTTTCCCCCGTCATGGGCGTAATAATAGAGAGTTATCAGCTGGTGTGATGGCAGTCAGCAGAGGACCTCTCTGGGATCATCCGTCTTGGTTTAATACAAAATGACAGGCCGGTGTGTGTATTTCAGCTGGGGATATTGAACTGGAGGAAGAGGTGTGGGCTTGTGGTGTGGATCACTTTTCACAGCATGTAAGGAAATTTGAGTCCCAAGGTTCTCCTTCTGCAGACATCAGCGCTGTCATGGAACGTTTTCTCCCTGCTAGCAGAGGGAAGCAGTCTGCCATGTTGCCCGTCTATGAAATCTTTATAAAGTAAACCTGCCTGAGCTGCAGGGTTTGAGCAGAAGCTGATTAAGCAGGGAGGAGAACAAACATTGGTAAGGTGCCGCTGAGATTCAGACAACTGTCTCCGTGAGGCGTTGGAGGCCCCTCCCTTCCCTTTCTGTGTCTCCTCCCCTTCTCACTGTGCTCTGCGCTCTGTCCTCCAACTGACACCAACACAAATATTATCTCAACCAGAGGAGGAAATTCTTTCATAAGTTGGATGATAAAGATATTCTTGAAATCTATGTTAATGACTTCCTGTGCAATGAGATCCAAACACAATTGCTGTTGTAAATGTTTCCTGTTTCTCCATTTTTGCTGCACCGGCTGGAATTGAATTGTATTCTGGATGAGGGAGGTTGTTGACGGCCCGTGTTTTACCAGCAGGCCACTGCACACTGTCATCCCAAACAGCTTTCTATATTCTGAAAACATCATCTCATAGGACTGGGCTCTTTTTTCCTCTTTGGACCGGCTCTCTGGGTTTGACACGGTCTCACTGAAAGCCTCCCCATGTGTTTGGAAAGGAAGCTGATATCTGCATGGGGTTGTGTGTGTGTGTGTGTGTGTGTGTGTGTGTGTGTGATTGGGCGATCAGCTTCACACTCTTAGTCCCCCTTCAGTCCCCGTCTATTAGCTGCGCTGTGCATATGTGAGAAGGCGAGGGGTGGAGGAATCGGGGTATGAAAGTAGGTCATTCGAGGTTTTGTTTAGTAGCCAGGCACATCAGCAGGCCCACTACTACACCCCTAAATGTAGGAAAAGTCTTGGGCCGATATTGTGTAGCAACTCTCTCTGTGCCTGTGCTTCATGTGCTAGCGCTTCCATTTTAGCCACCGAGCATCTCTGGTCGGCGTCTGTTACACCCAGGTTGATCAAGTCCAAGGTAACTTATAACATTTTAGCTACAGAGCAAGATCACACAGCTGTAGCAGCATCTTCAGTCCTGGTTGAATACCTCCGACAGTTCTTGGAGGATAAAAAATATTGCCGTTATATTAAAAAAAACTTAAAAATCAGGTGGACAACTCATTCGTAACCAATTACTGCCTGAAATATGACAAAATAGGACAAATATTCATCAGCACCTACTTGATAAGCGAGCAGTGTAGATTTCATGGTGATAGAAGTTTGCCTTGACAGTAACTGCATACGTAAGGGCCCCACATGGAGTTTGATCAGTGGGCTCCTCTGTTTTTTTGCCATCAAAGGAAAGGCATTTAGTTCAAGGGAAATATTGGACATTATTGCTTTAAAAATGAAATCGCTCTCTACTAACCCTCCTGCTGTTAGGAGCCATGTCGTAGAAGACTGGAATTGTCCTTTAAACACCAAATTACATGGTTCAACCATTAGTGTCAAGTTTGATCATTTGATTAGTGCAACGCAAATCGTGAATCTTGTTCTGTCACTGATCAGCTAAACCCACTGATCCAAAGGTCCAGGACAAGTCTGAGTGGCCTCAGCCTCTTCTTCTCAACCCCTGAAAATAAACACCATCTGACTCCTGATTACCATGGAAATTATGGAAGGACGTCTTTGTGGGCATGTGTGCGCATTTAAGCAAGTGTGTGTGTGTGTGTATGTGTGTGTGTCTATGTGAGTTGCCAGCAGCTTGATGGCTGCCATCTGCTGCAGGCTGAGGGGTTGAATTCGCTCGGAGAAACACAGAGGGCCTCAAACCACAGACACAACCCATCGCAGCTGGAACTGCTAGACAGGCCTCCAGTCCTGACACAGAGCACACATATTAACACCTCAGGAACCCAACGACTGCTAGAATTTGAAGAGAATGGCAGGAATCTGTGAATTATGGATTTCTGTGTGTGTCTTTAAGATAAACGACACGCTCCTTTCTTCTGCTGTCAGTTCTGAAGCAACTATGTCACAGTTTTCTAGGTTTTCTTATTTTACCATAAGAGACCAACTATTGCACTGATGGAGGTGTACAGAATGTTCCTGGCGCCGATGTATTTATGCGCTCTGTGTGTGTGTGTGTGTGTGTGTGTGTGTGTGTGTGTGTGTGTGAGTAGAAGAACCGAATGCATTTATGTGCGCACAAGTGTGTGAGCTGGTTACTGCTTGACATATTGAGTTTCATGACATAAAGAAACATTAACATGTGTTTTTCTGCAGAACCTTTTTCATCAAATCTGAAATGTTGTCAGAGGACAAGCATCCACCAGCTGCTCCAGAGATTCACTCTAATTCAACGCTCGGTCCCGCGTATCGCCCACCACAAACAGTTCTGCCTAATATTACCACTCTTTATTGACCTCTGCTTACCTTATCGTTTCATTCGTCTGACAGGACCCTGGGAACTGAAGGCAGGTCATATGTCACATCTCAACAAGCAACACATGCAGGGATTACAGGCAATAACTACAAAAATGTAATCATTATACAGAAAATCTTCCAGTGGATGATGGCGGAGCAGCTTGTAAAACTGTAGCAGATGTTATGTTTTGAAGGCTGGGCCGCTGCAGTCCCTGTGCCGGCAGACGAACATCCCTGCCTGAGTTAGCAGCTCTACTGTAACCAGTGGCCTCCCCCTGCTGTTGTAACTCTGTCTCAGTGACTGCCTCCGCTAACAGTAGATTTGAAAATAAGGTTAACGAGGGAATTCAGACGGCACTTTGTATGTCAAAAGTAATTTCTCACCACGTCTGTTGCTCCATCTTATTTTACCCTTGTGCCGCCATCATCTGCTGTACAATAATGTTTCCCAATTTTAAAAACAGTTCAGAGTTTCCTCTATATGCAGCTGCGGTGCACCGTTGCAGAAATACGACCCCCGCTGCATAAGTGGAGGAGAGAGGAGAGAGGAGAGGACTCTGATGACTCGTCTTGTGGAATCAGTATTTCATGCATTCATATCTAATTGACACACCTGCAAGTAAAGCATAATGGAAAAAAAACGTCCCAATGCCGCCAGCGAAGCAGATGAGGCTGATCACACATTGAGGTTGTCAAATGTCACTCTCTCAGTGAGCATTTAGTGTAAGATGATGTTTTTCATTCAGTGATATTGTGTATACGGCAAGAACACGTGTGTGACAGTGAGAATCAAATCAGGAGTGATGATCCAGTGACGGCAGCAGTGAAGAACAGTTCAGTCAAATAGTGGGTGTTTCCTCATGTACCGATTACATTCATCTTTCTGCAGGTGATCCGCCTGTGTGCAGAAGCTGTCATCCTCAAAGACAACTGACGGCTTCCCTTCCAGACATATTAACATGGGACGTGGGTTTGATCGAATTCTCTTTGTCATAAATAAGACACATACAACCCCTCTGACAGGATAAGATTTGTGAGTACACATAAATAAATGTTCTCCTCTGCTGCTACAGCTCCATCATAGGGGACACACATCCGTTCAGAACTGTAATTAAAAAAAAAAAAAAAAAAAAGGCCCAAAACGAAGACAGGAGCTGAACTTAAGACATTTAAATCAATTGTATATGGAAAAGGTCAGAAACTGAATTATTAAACATGTCATGCTTTCATCATGTCAGTTTATGCTAATGCTGCCTGAACATTGGTCGCTGCTGAGAAAGTCAAGATGTGATTATCAGTTCTGTGTATAAAGCAAGTGCATGTGTGTGTGTGTGAGATGCTTTTCTTCTTCTTAAAGATGGTTGGTTAATAGGTTCCGATATGCATCCTGGTATGGCAGTACATCACTTCTGGGATGTGAATGTGACACGTCCACCTTTCATCTGTATTTATCCTCCTAAAGAGCCTTTTCAATCACACGGGGAGGCCACCTTCCAGACACTGATCCCTTACATAAGGGGGCATTCCTGTGCTTGCCCCAGGGCTGAATGAAGTGGAATGTACAGGTTGAGCGGGCCCTGAAGGACAGACCTGTGGGCCCATTCAACCAGCCCCCCCCACACATACACACACACACACACACACACACACACACACACACACACACACGCCCACACCCTCTGACCTGAGCCAACACCACCATCCAGGGCTGTCACCAGGTGTGCAGCTGGCCTCTGCTGAATGAATAGACACTCTCACATTGCCCCAGGAAGTGTGTGCTCGAGTGACTACACGTGCATGTTTGTGAGAAGGAGGTAGAAGCAGAGGGGCAGGTCGTTTGGGGGTGTAAATGGCTGTAGTCAGTAGAGTGTGTGGAAAACAAATGGAAGAAACAGCTGTTGGAGTGAGCATGAGGACATCTTGGGGCAGGGGTGTCCCAAAGAAATGATGTCATGGACCTTGATTGGTGTCTGGGATCAGGGCTGGAGGCCCGACTCTCCGCTGCCATGATTCAGTCAACAAGCAGGAACCTTTAGACCCCTTGTGACTGAGGCTGTCCAACAGATCCAGGCTTGGCCAGCTCTTAATTGATTGTGTATTGTGAGTTTGACAAGGACTGCTGTTTTCAATGAGAGAGGGGTGTATTTAGGTATCCAGTGAGTTTTAATGCTCCTCTAAATGTTAAATCCATTTCCTTAGATACCAAACATTTGAATATTCTGCCTCTCGTGAGCTTCGGCTCCCTGGATAAAATGAAGTGTAACTGGTTCAGATTTGACAGTGGAGCTGTAACTTTGAAGTGAAATTCTTTGGAGTAGAAATATGAGGTTCAGCTTGCAGGCTGCATGTCTGTAGCTCAGTGGTGTGGCGCAAGGAGAGTGTTATTGTAACCTCTGCCTGGTGAGCCCTCCCCGTCCGTCCAGCCTGCTGCCTCACTGGCTCGCCAGGAGTCTGTCTGTCCCCGCAGCCAACAAGGCTTCTGCTGTTCTCCGCTCAATGCTATGTTTTACTCGCTAAATATGTTCAAGAAAAAAAAAGAAAAATCCTGTCTGTGCATATGTCTGTCAGTTTGGGTATTTCACCCCTTGCAGGGGCTGAACGTCTTTGGCTTTGGGCTCAGGGCTGTTTTCCCATCGTCACTTTCAATTAATGAGATATTAAAAGTGCAACGTCTGTGCTGAATTTGCAAGATGTATACAATGTCCCTAAGAGTTGTATGTGGGCATGTATAATTATACCAGTGTTGATTTTAAAGCCACAGAGGCATTTTGTGACACTTTGCTAACATTTCTGAATCCATCCTGCACCCAGAATCCACTAATTGTCAGCTCAATGAGATGCGTTTACCAATGAAAACTACTCCAGTTCTAGTGTATTAATTAAATGCAGCTTTAGGGCTGGAAAACTGATGGGTGTAAACGTGTGTAAAGTGTTTACAATATTATCCATTCATGTGAAGCACATATTTCGTTGTAATTATGCTGCTCTTTGACAAATGTCAGCCATGTTTGACATACAGCAGGCTGCGTAAAACAAATGAAAAAATACAACACTTTCAAAAGTTCATCTGTACACTATCACTGAGGAATGAAGTCTTTTCCTCAGATGGCATCTGTCAGACCAGCACCTTTATTATAGAACAGAATGGAAAAGAAAACACAACATTTGTTGTCATCGTACAACAAAACTGGAACACTGTTCCTCTTGGTGCAAGAAAATCGGTGCAATACATAAAATAAAATGGAATAAAATAGATACTATGTAATAAAGTCCTGTTAAGATCAAATTACCTCACGCAAACGGACAGTTAGTCAAATCAACACTCGAAGGAGAAGCAGCAGCTGACACATACTGTTGCACTTGTTAGTAAGGTAGCTGTTCTTTCCCTCCCTCTGTCATTGGACTTATTTACTTTTCATGGAGTTTGGAGAGTTTATTGCTCGGGTACAAATGAGGACTGTGATTAACTGACCATCTCAAACGCTTCTTTCAAGCACCTGCAAACATGCTCAGCGTGGAGCTTTGAAATGATGTCAGGCATGATGTGTTTGTGTGTAAGTGACATCTGTTTGTGCTCGTCGTATTCAGTGGGTATGAGCAGGCTGTGTGTGTGCGTGTGTATGTGTATGTGTATGTGTGTGTGTGTGTGTGTGTGTGTGTGAGTGAGATCCTGTGTCACTGAGATGATGGGATGTTGGTTGTAAACGTTCTTTCTTGCCCAAGACAACCGGGCTCACCAGCTAATTTTTACACTGCAACAACAAACCCCTGAAACCACGGACAGGAGCTCGGCGTGCTGCTTGGAAGGGAGGAAACACACGACGTGACAACATGTGAGGCTTGTTGATACGACGCATTGCATTGTCTCAGTCAACAGCGATCCCCGTTCACACCCCTTCGTCCTGGAAGATAACACAAAGTCTCATGTCCTGTGTGGTTTGGATAAGTCTTCCTTTGTTGTGAAGAGAGGGTGGAAATTGAAAACGGGGCTGACAACAATGTGATTGGGTTTAGAAACACGCTCACAGGTTCTTTATTTTAATGGTTATGTGCCGGGAGCTGCTTCAAGTTTCTCTCTTCACACTCGCTCCCCATTATGTTTTCCATTAACTGCTGTTCCATTCATGCTCCTGCTGATTCCTGCACCGTCTCCTCCAGGGCTGGAAAGCTTAAATTAAATCTCCATTCCAACTATGGCAGACTTCACTTTTTCTTTCCTTTCCTCTTGATGATAAAACAGACTCGAGAGTGTGTCGGGGCATCAGATTCTGGATCACGGTGAAATGTTCTGAGACCACATCGCACATTCTGTCTTTTGCTGCCAACGCTGTCTGTAATTCTGCACCTCTCTTTCCTCCAATTGTCATTTTTCTCATGTTTTCCCTCCAGATGACACAAACCTTTGCCTTGTGTCCTGCCGTCCTGGTCAGGCTCACTTCAACATTAGATTTGAAAATTGTACGAGCTTTGGCAGGTGATTCATCAAGGCTTTGGAGACAGTTCTTCCATTGTAAGGATGAGGAATGGCATGTGGTGGTTTTGGCAAAGCTCCACGTGCTGGAGAGACAGAAGGACTTTTTGACGTCACTGGGAAACGTGACCCACTTCTCAAGAGGCGAGGAGCCTTGGGCTGGTTGAGCAGATGTTGCCCAGATGAGCCTGCGATTCCACACGCACGCACGCACACACACACACACACACACACACACACACACACACACACACACACACACACACACACTCGCTGTATGCGTTCTCTTTTGCAGAT
>CAAKHB010007045.1:72017-82996 GCA_901007665.1 Aeoliscus strigatus
GGGTTGTGTGTGTGGAGGGATTCAGTGCAGGGGACATTGCTTGGAGGTCAGGCAAACATCTTTGAGATTACCCTTGCCATCCTTGGGAGGAGAACACATTGGGAATGGATGTACTGAACTGCAACAGAGCCACAGGGCAGAATAAACAATGTCCTTGGCGTCGGCATGGTTGTATACAGTTTGTGTGTGTGTGTGTGTGTGTGCGCGCGCACTGCTGCCATCAGGAAGAGTTTTCCTCCATAACTGTGCTGACAATGTCTGCTTAGATAGCAATAAATGCCGCACAATCCTGGTCAGGGGGAAATGTGGCTCTGTTTTATGAATAGAGATCATAAGTGCTGGATGTGGCTTGAAATCAATCAACACACTATATAATTTACTGGAGATGCTAAGACCCGTACAGTGGCGTGTATGTTCTGCCTCACAGTACATCCCAGTGCCCTCAGAGCTCAGACATTTTCAAATAGCATGTTACCCTTTTGATATGCTGTCCAAGGATCACATCAATTTGTTATTTGGGCTTCGTAGGCAAGCACATATTTTTTGATTCATGCGTTCCCTTAAGCTGCCTTTTCGACTCAGTGGTCTGTTCATTTTTTATGATTTTTTTTTTGGATTGGTGTTCGTCAGTGGAATCCTGTAATAGTCCCTAGACTGACAAGACGTGTGAGAAGTTGAGGTTTATCTTGGCATCTTGCTCCTTTTTGTGGCTATTTTCACTTGGCTTTTCCTCCTTGGACCAGGTAGGCGGTCAGAAAGAGGCTGGTGGCGTTTCACCCTGTCATGGCATCTCACTGTACGTGTAAATCACACACTCCTCTTCAGCCGGTGACCAGCCTGCATGATTGATCTGCCCTGGTTGTATTTGCCAACATGCACACATTAGCAGCCTCATTTTCCAAACCGCGTCTTTTTTTTTTCCTGTCCAGAGCTTGTGGTGGATGTTTTAGCTTAGGCATTGACAGTGAAGTTATGTATGGAAAAAGCTATTTAAATATTTGTTTTTGACTTGAACACACATGGTTCTGGAACATTACCCGCGGAGATTAGCGCAGAGAAGGGTGTTCGCAGGCAAAGATCTTGTGACTGTTGTTCTAAATTGCAGAAGGGCTCGAATAGTCGCCTGCGAACACTTCATCAACGTTTCTTAAACTGCCGCAGTGGGGATTGAAAACGGTTGCAGACTCTTTTTTTTTTTTTCACCCCACGGTCAGTGGTGTCATGGCTGTCTTTCAGAGGATTTTCTCATTAAATGGGGTTCTGTGACAAGACTTAATTCTAGGCCTGGGATACAACACATCTCAGAACCCTGACTGTCCTCTGCCTGGAAAATAATTGGATCTGCCACAAATGATACAGAGACATTATCAAATATGAAACACCTACTTTTTATGATGTAGACCACCTCTGAGTAGAGGGGTGGAATTTATAGTTGCTGCATGGCTGCTCATACTTTTCTATATTTTTATACCGACTGGGGACAGTGCCTGCTGCTGCTGACATGTTTTGTATAACGTCATTAAGAAACTTGCACTGATCAGAATACACAAGTGTTTCATAGAACAACAGAACAACCTGATACATCTCCTGATGCTCAATTTTCTTCAAGAATGCGACAGCAGCCGATCCCAGTTGTGAACGGGTGGACGGCAGGGTACAACTTGGATGAGTCACCAGCTCATCGCACAGGAGGAAGCTGGAGTACCCGGAAAGAACCCACGTAGACACAGGGAGAGCATGGAAACAGAAAGAAAGGAAAAAAAAGCACAGACCAATTCCCAGGCAGGGAATTGAACCAGGGCCCTTTTCACTTTGAAGCCACAGTGCTGACCACTGTACCATCATGCCAGCTGGAATATGTCAAAAATATTGGCTTGTTTTATAGATAATCTCAGCATCGACCTCCCTAAAAGTCCTTGTCATCCTGTTTTGGGCTGGTTTTAGCGTGGTCAATCAGCCACGCTAAAACCAGATGTTAAAAGACTTTCCTTGAAATTTCTATTTACACCATCTTTTAGTAAAAGAGGTAGTAGCAGATGAAAGGGGTCCGAGGTGGAGTTGAGGGTTAGTGGGGAAGTGTAGCACCGGGTGTGGGTTTGGCTGTAGAGACTGGAGGAAGAGTGAGGAGCTTTCTGTTACTGCTCACGTTCACCCGGCTTCTCAGCTCTATGATTCCACTGCAAGCAGAAGAACCATCTCCCAACCTCCTCCGTGGTCAGTCAAGTCATCCAGTCAAATGTGATCGCGGGGGCCACATGAAAGACAGACAACTATTCAGCCACACATTCACACCTACGGGCACTTTAGAGTGACACGGGGAGAGCATGCAAAGTCCACATAGAGAGAGTCCAGGAATCGAACCAGGGACCTTCTCACGATGAGGTGACACTGTCCCACTGTGTCGCCCTTTTTCCAACCCACTGAGAGTAAATGAACCAACCCAATCAATCAGCACATTCAGATATTTCTTAGTTTCGATGTTTACTGCATAACGGACTGTGTGCTGTGATAGTCTCACTTACACTATTAAGTGTTTAGGATCAAATATATCTCTCTTTCACCAGGCGTCCCCTTAGTGATGTATCTCAGCTCTGCACGCAGTGTTCATGTAATGTACCTTCTGAGGTACATTATATCCTCATCATTGCACAGTTGTAAGAATCCCACATATCTCATTTTCCTGTGAGGATTGCCTGTTTAGATGAAGTGGTTGAGGGCTTCAAAGGGCATGAAGTGGACCATCTGACAAATTACAAATATGTGAGCTGTCTCTTTGGGACTCCCATTTATAATCATGGGAATAGCATTTTGTTTGTTGCACCAAGAGCACTTTGTCTGTCCTCTGCAGAGTTTTTGGCAAAAACACAACCGGACCACCAACTAGGTTTCCATGAATGTGTGCAGCCGTTATCTAATTTACGTCGTCTTTTTACTCTATGTTATGCGTGGGCATGTTTTGAGATTTCAATCTTCACACACTGCAGAGCGGGGTGGGGAAGAGAGCGCAGACAAGCAGCTTTTCGCTCCTCGACAGTGATCGCTGGTTTGTTTTGACTGGCTCTCTGTGTTTATCTGTGGCATGTCTTATGACGCGCTGCTCCAAACTGTGTTCACACAGCCACTTCTAACCATTGATCATGCACCCTGCTGTTATTCATGGCGAAATGTCATAACAGAATGTTCACACGCCGTTTGCTGTTTGAATTGGCTGTTTGTGAGTACAAACTATTTGTTTGTACCTGTTTTATCAAATGTAGCTATCAGGGTATCAGCACTGGGGTTGGATGAGCATAATCCAACCAATAACTTCCAACCAGAGCAAGAGCTGTTAATCTGTTGTTGAAACTTTAAAAAAGTCTCTCACACCTTCATATTTTCCAACTGTATTATTGAACTTCAGAGTATTTTTCTAACCCTGGAAGAATCTCTGTCTTCCAGAAGTAGCATTATTGAAGAAATAAAATGTAAATCAAAGCAGAGACGACCTTTGTATGTCGCCTTATAAGTTTGTTGTAATATTGTTTAACTGCATGGACTAGTGGTTGTTGTCGTGATCCTTGGATTCATCCAAGTTAACGGAGGCTCAGGAAGGATTCTCTGCACTCACACGTCGCCATGATATTTGTCCAGAAGCTTTGGGTTCCCACTTTGGGTAATCTATACCTTATCCCACTTTGGATCTGTTCTCCCAGAAGGTGACGCTTCCTGCTGAAGAGCTGGCTAATGAGTGACTGATCATTAAACCTGACAGGAAGCTCTTGTCTAACTGTGACATCATGTAACATACATTCACAGGATGTCTAGGAGGTAGTGTTAGGATGCAAATGGTTGGAAGAGATTTCTTTTGACGTTTCTCAAGCTGCAATGGGACCAATCAATAACCAAAGCATCAATGCACCATGACATATTGTTATTTTGGATTTAATAACATTTGCCCTTCTGTATTCAGCTGTGGAGCCTTGGTTGATGCTGTGTGTCAGGTAGAATCACTTTTCCGTACAAACAGTACAGATTTATTAGAAGCACCTCAAGCTTTATATCACATCACAATCCTTCATGTTTCATTTTTATCTTTCAACGACTTGCACAGAAGACTAAATCCATCATGACACTTTATTATTATGGAGTTACGGAGTAAGTCAGACTTAGTGGTGAACAGGAAGTTGTTTGTGTGTGCAAGTGTAAAAGGGTGTGTATGCACAACTGTGTGTGATTCAACATCGGAGACCCGCGAAGGGTCACTGTTGTCTTCGTCCAGACAGATGTTGTCCAGCAGTCAAACTCTCTTTTGACGGCTTGCTTTAGCAAAGTCATAAATCACCCTGTAAATGAGCAGAGAGACGTGTGTTTACATCCGGTGCGGACGGCATGCGATAGTAGTAAAGGAGAGGAAAGAAGAAGACAGGAAGTTACAGAGGAAAGCAGCACAATGGTGCTCTGTTCCATCCACGTCCGTGTCTAAAACACACTGATGGGATGAATCACGTTTATCACAAAATGCCATCACACGTGGAAAAATACCTTTTTGTGATGTATAAATACAGCAGGCCTATCTTCTTCGGCTGGGAAAATAAAATGTGAAACCTTCCCTGTTCCCCCAAGCAGAGATGATTGAAAGGCGCTCGCGTATATGTTGTTCAAGCCAGCTTCTTGCCACTCAGCCAGTGTAAACATGGTAATTCTGCGGGTGTCTGGCAGCTGGCGTAAATGTGAATGGGACGCTGGGGGGAGAAGAATCTGATAATGTTCTCCGGGCAAAATGAGAAGTCATGAGCCTGTTAGATAGATCTACTGGCAGCGGAGACTGACCCGTGTTTAGTCGTGGTTGCTCAAATCGTCTCGGCACGAGCAATTAAGAGAGGGCTGTGAACTTTTCACTCTTCGCTGTGAAAACAGGGTCTGCTCACACTCCACATGTGCTCTCAGAGCTGCAGGCCGGACGGTCGGGAACGGATGAAGGTTATTGGCTGCCTGAAGGGTCAGGAGTGACGGAGTCAAAGTTTGGAGTCCAACTGAGACTGTTGTTAATGAGCCCATTCATTACCCCTCAAGTACACACAGATGTGCTGAATCTATTGTTCATTTGTTTTGAAAGTACGTCAGCTCCTACTACTGTGAAATGTACTCCCGGCTCTCCATCATATTTCTGCTCGCTCTCAGCTGAAAGGAGCCATATAAGGTATAGAATAAAGCCTTTGATGCCCGAGTGTCTACGTATGCATGTGTGTATGTGAGTCTGCTTAAAACACTGCACAAAACTTGGCTCAGCAAGACGTTATGATTGAATGCCTCCATGCAAAAGCCGTCCAAAATCCATTGTTTAGTTTCCTTTGTCTTCATATTGTTGTTGTTGGGTATTCTTTATGTGTATCATTTGTTTCATTTCGTGCCAGGTTGGATTTTCCCTGAGTTAAGTGCACCTGTTAAAATGAGATTTGGTTACAGCTCCAAGCTGTTATTGTCTCCATTCAGTATATTCGCTTGGGATAATATTGCAAATTATTATGCATTTTTGTAGCTATATAATTACATTTACACATATACAGTGTTTTTCAAATCAATCTTTACTGTATCAGAAGCAGTTGCTCCTTCTGGCAACATTGTATGATGGTTGAAATGGAAATAGGGACCATTTTTCTAGTATTAGTGCATCAAGTGAGACTGTGAGTGGTCGTAATGTAAATTAAAAAGCCATGCAGCTGTGTAAAAATACATTTCACAAGGAAAAAAAGATTTGCAAAAAAAATTCATTTATTATGCAGGAAACGGTTGTTATTGCTGAAGGTATATTTCTACATTTAATTATATCACTGGTTCATAGATGTGTGGATAATTATCAGTAACCTAAATAAAAGAACAATGGAAGAAGAGCAGTTATTATATACAGTAATAATGGATAGAGGCTTTGCACTCAATCCTGCCTACAGTCCTGTTGTTGCCAGGCAACTGACAAATAACTTTTATGAATTTCAGAACACATAATTGAAGCAGATACATATGTTTATGCGCTTTGTTCTTCTAGCTTTCTAGGGCACTTTTATCTAGTTGTGGTTAGTTTTAGGTCGTGGCACGTGTGTCAGTTATAAATGTCGTATTTTCAGCTTCACCAATAAGAGCCCAGACATACACTATGACTTCAGTATAATGTTGCTGCCAATTCTTTAGCACAACCATCAAATGTGATGCCTTATGTCCCCAGGGGAGCTGTGAATTTCTCTTGTGAGATCAAATAAAGTATCTGTTGACGTAGTTCATGCACCTGCTCTTCACGCCTCCAGGAAGCTGCCCACACTGCAGTCAGACGCAGACGTTAATTAGCATCGGCTCACATTAGCTCCGGCAGCGATGATCTTCACTGTCTTTTTCCTGCCTCTTGTCACCCCCCAGTCTTCCGGCACCACTGTCATGGTGGACATAGCAGTGATGGGAGAAGCCCATGGGCTCATCACAGACCTGTTGGCTGACCCCTCTCTGCCCCCCAACACCTGCACCTCACTGCGGGCCGTCAGCAACCTGTTAACCACCCAGCTCACCTTCCAGCCGCTGCACAGGCCACGCCTTGCTCCCCTGCTTAACCCCAGTGATGCCTACACATGCTCCGACTCAGAGGAGGGACCAGAGAAGGGAGAGAAGACGTCTATCCATAAGGTAAGAAAATAACCGAAGACAACATGTCATGATTTGCACTTCACCTCTAATGGGGAGATGCAAATCATCAAGATATTTGACACGAACACCAGAATATACAGCTCCTCAGAAGCAGCCAGGAGTCTAATTTCTTGATGAAATGATCCTTACATGGAATTGAAGAAGACCTTATTAAGGCCAAAATGATTTATACGCCATGCAGCGCTCCACACACACATGTTAATCTTTTAGCTCATGCTTCAGCTAATGAGTGCTTCCTGCTCCCAGAGCTTTTTGCATCAAATGAAGGAGTGTATTTTCACAGAGTTGAGTGAAGAAAAATAGAGCACGTCTCCTGCTCTGAGCACTGTTTTCCCTTTCATAGCCACAGCTGTGTCAACATGACAGATGTGCAGAGCCAGACAGAGCGTGCACATGAGTCAAGTCGAAGACGAGAGGCAACATGGTGGTGAATGTCACTCTTAAAAGGTCCAAAAGAAGGATGAGTATGTGTCGACAGAGCCGGACCTCAAACACAGTTCTGGATGGAGTTGTGAGTGGTTTTCTCAGGGGCGTACCCATGCTGGCTGCCCTGGAAGCTGGCGTGCGGTTGACGGCTGCCAGTCACTCTTGGACTATGTAGAGGTAGCGAAGACAAACTGCGCCCAAGTAGACTGTGGAACGGTCAGCGAGGCTGCGCTCATTGCGACACTTCTCCCCCTGGAGATGCCGTGTGCCCACTCTGCCCGCGCGTGTGGATGATAGGAGCAGGGGTAAAGTCGGTCAGTGTAGGAAAAAAAAGTCTGGTGCTCGCTTTCTTGCCTTGTGGCTAAAAGCTAGATGTTCGTCCTGATGCATCCAGCTGGCTTTCAAGTACTCATTTTATGTCCAACACACATGGGGGTCCAAAATCATATTATACAATAATAAATAGAGAAACTATCACACATGAACCTGCCTACATTAGCAATGGTTTACTGACGACTTGAATCTACGCTGACAGATGCAGGGATCATCTGTTTTTTGGGGGGATGGCCTGGTGTTGCCATTAGTAATGTGTGTGTGCGCACATCTGTGTACCATTTTTTCATTTTATGATTGTATAATGTATAATGTATTTTACTGTATATTTGAGTTTTTGTACTGATGAACAAAATGTCGCTGCATTAGGGTTGAAAAGGGAATCGAATGCCCCTGTGCAGTGTCAAATCATTGCAGTTGCAGTGTTTTGATGAAGATAAAATGTGTCACCACATTCATTATAAATGAAGCAGTTCTGTGGCCTACAAATCATATTCTCCAGGTATAACAACACTGTTGTTGTTTTTTTTTTCATGCTGGTGCCAGCAATGAAAATGAAATGCTAAACTGTAATGTTTCATACTAACATATCAGAAAATGTGCCTTTTGCATGTTATTCTGCCCCAGTGTGCATGGAGACATGAGACATTCTTTATGTTATGGATGAGAACTTAAAAAAAAATTGTCTTCATCAACTGTTATTGTCACTGTTGATGGTTGCAAAGTCATCTGACCAAATCTGTGTGTGAGAGAGAGTTGCTTTCGCTCACTATACGACACCTCGCTGTGAATGGGCTCATTCAGTTGTCGATGGTTACTGGGGCACCAAGCAGAAGCCATGTTCAGTGCTGCTCTGCCAGGCTGCTTCACGACGCCAAACAGATGAAGGCCGCGCAAGGACACAGAGTGCCAAGAACAGAGAAAGTGTGAAGAGAAGGCCGATAGAGTGCAGTGCAATATTATACCATGAGTAGTTATGCTAGCTCTACTCCCAATATCCTCCATTCACTAATGATGAGTCTCAGTGCTTCTGATTATTTCAAAAGAAAGATCAATATAACCTGCAAAATGGTTTATCAAAGGCAGATGTCTCATTTACATGGTCTGTCTAACTGCAGACAAAGTGAACAAGCATCAACTTTTCCCTCAGGCGGTTGCATGCTGCAGTTTATCAGTTTATTTGAAGATATGAACGTGTGTCTGTTTGTGTCCCTCTGTGTGAATCAGCGTCTGCGGCGAAGTCTCCACCCTGGCCTTCTACGGAGGATCTCTTCCACGTGGACCACCACCACCTCTGCCACTGGCCTGCCCACTATCGAGCCTGGGCCTGTCCGGAGGGACCGCAGTGCCAGCATCAAACCCTACCACGAAACACTCACATGCAGGTACCAGAGCCATTTCCTTCATTTCTTTCACAGGTCGACGTATATTTACATGACACACACCGACAGCGTGTGTGTGTGTGTGCTTCAGTTGGGTCCGACTGATGGACGTAGTGGTGTCGCTGCGTTTTTTTTTTTGTAATGACTCCGGCATCATTCCACATCACTCTGATGCTTCTGAGGTTTATTCCCAGCAGTGTGGCTGTAGTTATGCTGAAGGCATCAGCGTGACTGAACACTAATGGTGCAGCAGTTCAGAAAGGGATGCGTGTGCAATGAGAGCCAGGATGGAAATATGCCCCACAGGCAAATGCATTAACCTGAATAACTAAGACACACTCTCAGCGCATTCGTGCTGAAGACAACGTGAAACTCTACACAGGAGTATCATAAGCAACTCCATGTGAATGTGATATCATGGAAGATGTGTGTGGTCCTGTTTTTTGCAGAAAAGGGTTCAGCTTTGTGTGCATCCGTGGTTGTCATAGAAGCACTTATTTCTTTGGAGGGATGTCGTGCTTGGACTTTTCTGTGTTTTGCGGAAGCTCTTGAGAAACCTGACATCAGAAGGGAACAATACACACAGAATCATCAGTAGCCATGCCAAGAATTGTCCAATACGTTTACTTTTGCTGATATCGTAATTTGCTAGTAAATCACAATGATGCATTAAATCCAAACAGGATGTTAATCTACCAGTAGATATTTGTAGGATTTCATCTTAATTAACAGTGAACCCTTTCAGCTCAATTTACCGTGTACGTGCACAAGATTTCATTCCTCGCAGTTTGTAATTACTGTCGTGCAGTATTTGGATAATGCTCTTTTATTTTTTATGAATTTCTGGCAAACTAGAAGTCCATTTGCGAACGATTAACCCAGCAAGATGTCTACTGCGTATGTAAATGTGCATAAAGTGATTTGATGATTCAAGCACACAAGCCGAGGTCAACCGCACATGCGCTTTCTTTAAAATGTGCACTATGACTCAACGAGAAAGAGCCTCTCTGTATCTGACGGATGCACTTTCTCTCGTGTGCTTCACTGGTGTCGACACACGGCCGATCTGAAAACAGACAGCAAGAATTCACTTGTCAAATGAAAATATCCTTTGTGCTGTTTAAAGTCAATATTACTTGACATAAGCTCATTCACCACAACCAAATCTCTAGATGTGTTTACCTGCCAAACCAAACTTTGAGATAACGTACTGCTACTTCTTTAATGCAAATCTCTGTGCATGCTTGTGTGTGTGTGTTTTCTTCTTGAATGTGTATCCACTCTACTGAAACACACCGATTATGTTAAAGTGGGTACAACCCTTTGATTGACTAAAACCATTTCAAGAGCAGAAAAAAAAATGTTTTAGCACAGCCAACAAAAACTGAGGGTCGCTGTTGAAACCATATAAACATCCACCAATGGAGAACGTTTCAATCATCGTAGGCAATAGGAGCCTTATTATATTGGGAGCTCTGTTCACATGCTGGTATCTAACAGCAGCAGCTAACCCCTGACCACAGCTGCCAGTGACAGAACTTGCCTTAACCATCAGTCATGGTGTGTATGAACAATGAAATCTCAGAAATGATTCGTGTTAGCATTGGTTCTACGGTACTCCAACAGCCGTGACACTGTTGTTTGCACTAAAATCATACTCTAAACAGCTTTGTTTTGTGCCTGCCAACTGTGTTTCTGACTCTGCCTGTAGCTTCTTAGATTTAGTTTGCACAATGACAGCGTGATACTTGAACGAGTTCTGTAAGAGTGTAAGCACTCGCAGTAGTTTCTGTACACAAAGGCCCCGTGACCGGCTCAGCTCGTCCCAGCACCAGGGCCTGAGCAGTGGCCCCTTACGGTGGTGTGAGTATAAACAAACACCTGGGCTTCTTCTTAGTATCCACAGCTCTGCAGTCATCATACACACACACACACACATACACACACACACACTTTCACCGCTGCTTCTGGCAGCACAGAGCATTAATTTTAGTGTCACTTAATACGTTTGATTTGACTCCTGGTTGGGTGGGTCTCACTTGCACTTGTTATGGATGGTCTAAGGATGCAAGCAGTGGTACAAGTTCAATGTGGCTTCTCCTTCTTGCTCCATTTAAGGCTTTTCAACATCTAAAACTAACTTAAACATGAATGTAAGTCACTTCCAAA
>CAAKHB010007045.1:83016-98768 GCA_901007665.1 Aeoliscus strigatus
GGCTCAGCTCGTCCCAGCACCAGGGCCTGAGCAGTGGCCCCTTACGGTGGTGTGAGTATAAACAAACACCTGGGCTTCTTCTTAGTATCCACAGCTCTGCAGTCATCATACACACACACACACACACACACACACACACACACACACACACACACACACACTTTCACCGCTGCTTCTGGCAGCACAGACACAACCGGAGAGGACAGAGCATTAATTTTAGTGTCACTTAATACGTTTGATTTGACTCCTGGTTGGGTGGGTCTCACTTGCAGATAGTGGTGTCAAGAGCAAGTCCAGTTTAATTTAATACTTTTTTCATTTGCTTTGTGTTATGGATGGTCTAAGGATGCAAGCAGTGGTACAAGTTCAATGTGGCTTCTCCTTCTTGCTCCATTTAAGGCTTTTCAACATCTAAAACTAACTTAAACATGAATGTAAGTCACTTCCAAAGTAGAATTATTATAATTACAGTTTTTGATATGTAGCAATAAAAAAATAATAATAACACCATTGCATCGTACCCTGCAGTACTGCAATATTTACGATGTGGTTAAGAATGGATGATTAAAAAAGGGGAATATTAGCAACTGAAATCTTAGTGTGCAGTGAGCAGCTGCTGATATTCATCTGTCACATCTGTGTTGCTTCTTGACTTATATTTCATTTCACCACACAAATATTTGTGAGCTCCTGCCATCAAGTAGCATAAGGAGGATCGGTATTAGTCTTCATCACCTCTGGAGACTATGAGATGACACATTTTTTATAAATACACAAACATGTGTGTCATTTCTGGTGACATATTCTAATACGAGACAACTTGTATCGACAGTTGTGATGCTGTGGGTTTGTATAATGATACATACTTTATTGAGTGGGTCTTTTTTTCTATTTCATTTATGTGACCTGTCATTTGTGTCGGGGCGGTACTGGTACCACATTAATGTAGTTACCGTCAAACAAAACAGCAGTGATCATTGCTGATATGAGTCATCCAACAGAACACATGAGAGGAGGAAAATAAGCACATGGCTTCAATTGGCTTCTCTCTGCTCCCTCATTAAATCTGTGCGATCTTAATTAGGACATTAGGTTCCTTTTTTTTTTTTCCTCCCCCTTTTTCCATCATGTCAGCTTTCGCTGTTGTACAGTGTTAAGGAGGAACAACACCAACTTCAAAGCTACATTACTGGCGTTCTATCAGACAGACATGATAAAAAAGTGGGGGAGTGAATACCTTCCATTTCCCTTCGCCCCAGCCACTGCGCCGTTATCTTCTTCACGTCATCTGGCTCAAGAGTAGGTAGATTACTGGAAGGAGCAATAATGGTTGCTGTGTTTATTGTGGCTTGGATACTGTCCGTTTCGGCTACGAACCAAAGGTAATCTGTCAACCTGCCATGAGTGGTTGCGTTTAAAATCTGGGAGTAAACTGCAGCAGAGGTGGGAGGGGGCAGAGGCCAGTCAGAGCTTATTGCATGGCAGCAACATTAAGATAATGGAGGGAGGAGAGGCTGTTCTCCGAAAACTGTAATTTATGCAGTATTTCCTTTTGCAGGCTAATTAACTAGATTTAGGCTCATACAGAAGAATGCCATTGTGTTTTTGTCTGAGAGTCTGTGAAAGCAGAAGTTATTTTCTTCTCCAGTAACTGACTCCCCATAAACTTATGTACAGCACTTTGGCTCCTTTCGAAATAAAATAAACCCATTGACCGTAGCGTGTTGGTCTGTTTTATATACATGTCATACCGTCATTTGACCCATTCATCATTGGAAATCAAACATATTTTGTAAAAAAAAAAAAAAAAAAAAAAGCAAAAAGAAAAGTAATCCAGCTACAACATGATATACATAAATAAATGTGAATGTTGAATGCTACATGCTAAGCTGCTCATGCTTTGTATGTGTTCAAGTCACTAAAATCAAATCACATTTTATCTTTTTTCAGACTTTAATCGAGCACATTAACATGTTTGCCTCATGTTATTAAAAGGAAAATGCTGGTAAAGCAGAAGTACCGCGGAATGTCTGTCATTGACTTACGTAGCCAAGTGACGCCACACTGCCGCTAACCACAGCGGCACACATAAGAGGCCTTTGTGATAAAAGTAAAGTCACTTGATACTTGAGTGCCAGATCCCTCAAGTGCAAATGGCCGACATTCTTATTTACATTCTACGCTGAGGGCTCAGTGTCAGTAGCTGAGGTTATTTTGCTGCATTAGCAGAATAAGAAGCATGGCTGCCAGTTCTTCAACTTTCATTAAAAGTAAACCTTTTAAGCCGAGCACCAGTGCCGGCCCAGACCCCCTGACAATAATATACTAACTGTTCGCCCGCCAAACTATCAAACTATTTTATATTCCACACCTGCTAGGCATTACACACCGTGCTCCGATCTGGCCGTGCAAACACAACAGAACTTTCTTTGTTGGGGCGCAGAACCATTAGGCTGGGTGGGTCCGGCTCACAAGTGTTCAAGAAACAATTTATCAGAGGGAGATAGACACACTACAGGCCTTTGTGCTCCCTGTGACACCATGCTCTAACGGCAGGCATTTCCTGCTCTGAGAAGGCAGGTTTTACTACATTTAGGTGGAGGTATTTTAATTGGAACCACCTACAGGCTGACAGTGGCCTCAGTGGAGAAACAAGGAAAAGCTGTTGAGCACAGATTGCGAGGCTCCCCGTCGTGTCACACTGACAGTCATTAATCCCAATGTTATGGACTCCATTCCTTTAAAACAGCACCCACTGTTTCAGACTTATTCAGACTCAGTTTGTTCATGTAAAAATCCTGAACAATTATTTTTCTCAAAGCATCTGCACAGTGTCTGTACAGTATGTGGAATCCCATTAAGTCTCTGTGTTACAACTTCTGCCGTCTGGTTAAACATCAAAGACAGATGTAGTGAATGGCATTACTCCCAATTCTCTGACTCCGCCACAGACGGCAAATGCTTCCACATTTCGCTTTGTACAAGCCAACACACATGTACTGGTCTGCATTTGTCCCCTCAGTGCTTTTTATTACGATACTGTTTTTTGGGGGTCCAAACTGTCTTTTAATCTGTTCTGGCAACCAAAATACAAGCAGAACTGCTAAAAGAACTTGTGCGTTCAGGTCCAGTGTGACGCAATGCGATGATACGTGGGCTGGCGGTCTCTAACTTGTTCATTCTGTCTTGTCTCTAGCTGTGGGAGACCATACATCAGGCTGAGCCATGGCGAGGGCTCTATAGACAAGGGAGACCGAATACCACGGTCAGGTAGGTTCTCTGTCTTTGTCCACCACGACCACAGCAGTACAGTGCTGTGGGACTGTGAGTATATCAACAGGGGTCAACTGAACCTGTATATGAGACAATGCTCATGCCTCAGATGATGAGTGCATTATATCTCCAACACCAAATGTATGAAAGGCAAAGAAGGGTGAGCAGGATAGAAACTATGCAAACTGCCCTCAACGCCAAAACTGGTGCAGCTCCATCGTAACTGCACCAGTGACTGCTGAAAATAGCCAGGTTTACCTTGACGGGGACAAAGCGAATAAACCAGCATCACTGATTCAGCAGATCATTTGTGTATTTCCACTTGAAGGCTCACGAGTGACATCTTTTTATGACATCTTTTACGAGCAGAAGACCAAGTGGTTGTGTCATCAGACTATGACAGCACACACGAAGCGAACCACAGTGACAGCAGTGATGTAGCACATACCGAGGAGGACACAGAGGAAGGAAAAAACTGCTCCCAGAATGTCATTCTGCACCCGCTTATACCTCCTGAGGTAAGATGAGACACAATGACCAACTTCCATGGCCTCCAGTCGCATTAGTGGCCTCTGCCACTGACACACAACAAACATGGCCGTTTTCGCAGAGCAAGCACGATGCCCATTCTGTCTGTTTATTCTTTTCATCGTGTGCCACTTGTGCAGGACAAACCAATTCTCGCTCCAGAGCCATTAATAATGGAGGACTTAGAGCCTTTGATGAGTCAGCTAAATAATTGGAACTTCCCCATATTCAGCTTAATGGAGAAGACCAATGGTAAATGTGGACGCATCCTCAGTCAGGTGAGCAAATCTTCAGTCCATGCAGAAGTGGCTCGCTCTTGACTATTTCAGATTCCCTGTTCTTTCAAGATGTTCTCAGACCTTCTGAAAGTGCCCTTTGGTCTCAGGTCTCTTACAGGCTATTTGAAGACACTGGCCTGTTTGAGACCTTCAAGATCCCCGTCAAAGAATTCATGAACTACTTCCACGCACTTGAGAATGGTTACAGAGACATACCATGTAAGCCTTGACATATCAGTGCCTCTCTGAAGTATTTGGGGTTTGAAGCTGTAAAACTGTCATCAGCCACTAGAGGGAGATGTCACACTGTTTCTTTGGTACATTGATGATCGTAAGCAGCCTTTATGTTGACGCAAGCATTATGAGGCAACACTGCACCCTGGTGGAGGATTAGACTCACTGACCAGTGGTGTATTTTCCTGACCCAGATCACAACAGGGTCCATGCCACAGATGTGCTCCATGCAGTCTGGTACCTCACCACACAGGCTGTTCCAGGTCTGCCCAGCCTCATTACTGACCACGGCTCTGCCAGTGACTCAGGTGTGTGTGTTTGTGTGTTCATCCATATGTGTGCAAACGTTTTCATATTGGGATGCTGATGTGGTTGTTTTAAAGTTGATACTGGCACGTCAGTTTGAACAAATATACTCACAAGCCCTGTGTTTAAACTTTTGTTGACCTAGTTGTGACCTAACAGAAATCCTGCAGGCTGTATTTAGGCCAGACTTGATTCTATTTAGATTTCTGTGCCTGCCTGCAGCGCCACTGAGAGCCGTCTTGGTAACGTCAGGGCAGGAAAACTGCAGGAGTATGTGTTTTATCCTACTGGCAGTAATGTCTAATCTTATTCAGGCTTTCAGCACTTGCATTTATGTACCAAACAGTATTTGAAGTCTGGAACAGCATGAAATTGCAGGCAGATTAGACTTCCCTCTCACCCACATTTCCATAACCTCCTTTATATGCCTTTCTCGGGCCACCTCTTTGATCCACGTATAATTGGATTTGAAGGTTTAAATGCGTGCGTATGAAAATGAATGGACAGTGTGTGTGTTTACCTAAACCGTGTCACCCTCTTCTTCACCCTCTTCCCATTGTCTGCGGCTAGACTCCGACAGTGGAATAACCCATAGTCACATGGGCTTCCTGGTTTCAAAGACCTACACTGTGTCAGAAGATGGTTATGGCTGCCTGTCAGGCCTCATCCCTGCTCTGGAGCTCATGGCTCTTTACGTGGCTGCAGCCATGCATGACTACGACCACCCTGGGCGGACCAACGCTTTCCTCGTGGCCACCAGCGCCCCACAGGTGCTTCAGCTGTTGTTGTGTTATGGTTGTATATGTTGTTATATTACAATTAGCTGTCATTATCTAATGACACAATTTATGGGAAATTTCAGACTGATCACAAGTTGCAGAAAACGCGTTTGTATTTTCTTTGTATATTTAAGGTTTTGTTGAAACTGATACAGTATTTTCTCTCTTTTGATGATGATACAAGTTGATCAGAATGCTGTTAGGATTGTATATCTATATATTGTATATCTGGGACCTCGATGTATGTTTGTATATGTTTATTTAGATAGAAGGTGCGTATGTGCTTGTGTTCATGCAGGCAGTGCTTTACAATGACCGCTCGGTTCTGGAAAACCACCATGCTGCCTCTGCCTGGAACCTCTTCTTGTCTCGGCCAGAGTTCAACTTCCTTGTCAACCTGGACCATGTGGAGTTCAAGCGGTTCCGTTTCCTGGTCATTGAGGCCATACTGGCCACTGATTTGAAGAAGCACTTTGACTTCCTTGCAGAGTTCAATGCTAAGGTAGTTTTACAAACATACCTAGATAAATTTACTGTTAAAAGACTTGGAAGCTGAGTGTGTTCTAAAGAGATGCTTTCTTAAAAAGTATTGCATATTGCTGCTCAACAACACAAAAGGCCCTGTAGCTTTTCAAGAATTCATGCAGACAGATTGTTGGCTTTGAATTTGAGGTTCTTTTGTTTATTTCATTTAATTTTTTTTTAAACTTTTTGAGTATTAATAGAGTAGTGTTGTTTGATAGCCAGATCCAGTCCACTGGCATCAAGCCTGCTGGCTTGGCAGTAAATGTAACAGCATTGTTGCTCACTGTAATGTCCATGGCTCTGCTTTAACTGGAAATAAATTAGCTTTCAGTGAAGCCACACTCAACTTTGGCATTTGATCTGCTCAGCTTTTGGTTAGAATGATAAGCAACTACAAAATATATTGCTCGTCAACTAAATCCAAACAGCATTGGGAATAATCCACGATTCATGTGTAAGTGCCAAAGTCTTTATAAACCAAATAGCTAATGATTAATCTAAAAAGCTGCAAACTCTTTCAGATATCTGAAGTGATTCTGTGGCAAAGTTAAACAGGATTAAGACAGAAAAAAAGTCCCCTCAAGGGGAGAGCGACTTATGCATTTAAATTTTCTTATAGACAGATTTTGTCTCATTTGTATGGAAGAATATAAGGGCCATGTAGGAGAATACTACTTGAGAGGAAGTTTTTTTGTGCACTTTGAGTAAAAGTCAAAATTTCAACTTTTTTCTTGAAGTGTACAATGTACAAAAAAAATCTACCTCCTCTCAAATATTTTCCTCCTACCTGACCCTTATACTCTTCCTTTGCACTGAGACCAAACATGATGGATCATGATGATCACTGAAAGCCAGATCAATGTCATGATCATATGTCCACGTCACGTGCTGCCAACATGCTTGAAATGTGTTTGTTGATCTCGTAGGTGGGCGATGATCCATCCACAGGTATTGACTGGTCCAATGAGAATGACAGGTTACTTGTCTGCCAAATGTGCATAAAACTGGCTGACATCAACGGGCCTCTGAAGTGTAAGGACTTGCATCTGCAGTGGACCGAGGGCATCGTCAACGAGTTCTACGAACAGGTGTGTTCACCATTATCCATGGAAACTTAACCTTAGTGAGAATTTGATTTCCGTTGTTGAGAAATGTGTTGTCCATTGAGAGAATGGACATGGTGTTATGAGTTTTTTTTTTTTTATTTGTATTTTTATTGTATTTTTTATTTATTTACTTAGTATTTTTCAATAGTCTATGTTATATACATTATTCATACTTCAAATATCTGTACCAGTACCATATCTCCCAGCTTGGCAACAGTCAAATCAAAAACAGATGAACAGATTTTAGATAAATTCAGTATAAGTTGATACTGGGACCAGGAACAGAAGATTAAATGTTGGTAGTGTTCTGGAACCATCTGGACCCAGGACTCTTGGAAGGCGTCTTCATCATTAGGGACACAAGGACATTTTCAACATCTGCGTAACAACTCCACAATAAATGGTCAGATTGTTGGTAAAAACTCAGGATCCATTAGCTGTAGGTTCTGGAATATATCACAGTTTGGTCCTGACAAAATTCAGGATACTTTGATCCAGAACAGGGAATATTATGCTTGCAGACTTGGAGGCACTGTAAAGAAGACAAAGACATGAACCAACACCAGCCTGTAGCTGAGAGTCTGCTGAGTCAGTGGAGTGTTGTATCTTGAGTAGTTGTGGAGCTTTATCCAGAAGAAAACCACCATTAGCAAAGTAGTATCTTACTAAAAATGATACCAGTATATTTCCAAATGGTAAGGACGTGTTTTCTTGGTCAAGGAATCTGCTGATGAAGATGAAATAAGGTTCGGTATATTCATATTTGGTGTTATTCAAAATGTAACAATATTGAGTGGAAATGAGCTGCTTGGTGGAGGTCTGTGCTGTCTGGGTGTTTTTCTTGTTAAGA
The DNA here is from genome assembly GCA_901007665.1 of Aeoliscus strigatus. Taxonomy (NCBI): domain Eukaryota; kingdom Metazoa; phylum Chordata; class Actinopteri; order Syngnathiformes; family Centriscidae; genus Aeoliscus; species Aeoliscus strigatus. Next base: position 90,896 of record CAAKHB010007045.1, read on the forward strand.
ATGTTACAAACTACTCTGGTAGCTATTGGAAAGCACAGGATGCTCAGAGAACAAATGCTCTTCAGTGATAATAATAGTGCTGGATGTGATGACGCAAGCAAGGTACCCATCTACTGTTGTTCAAGGGAGTAGCAGCCTCTGAATACACCGAGGAGCTTGGGGATTCAACAGCTTTGACAGCAGAGCAGCATCCCGTCCACACAGGACATGTTGGAGCATGTCGTCCTCCCATAACTGATGTAGAATGAGATACGTCACAGTTTACACACAGTTTGCCTCTGTGTTTCTTAAACATATCACAGACGTGATTTCCCCCCACTTAAGTCATGTGAAGCAATCCATAGTTTCTTTTCTCGACTCTCTTTGTGAGGTACAGTACATTCGGAGTTCACTGCTGTGCAGTACAGAGAAGCATTCTCTATATACGTAGTTTCCAAGGCAACCATGGGAACCATTGTTAGAGCTGCTGTCCAGTGTCCATCCATCCATATGCTGTAGATATCACACAAACTGCTCCAGGGCCACAGTCCTGGATAAGGATATTTAAATGTTAAGTTCAATAGATTTGTACACAAATGGTGCGTAGCCTCGGAGGTTCTAATGTGTTCCTTGCTTGATGTAGGGCGATGAGGAGTCCAGTCTGGGCCTTCCTATCAGCCCTTTCATGGACCGAGCTGCACCACAGTTGGCCAAACTCCAGGAATCCTTCATCACACACATTGTGGGACCGCTGTGCAACTCGTACGACTCAGCCTGCCTCATGCCTGGACGGTGGGTGGAACCCAACCCAGAAGCAGAGGAACCAGACATCACAGAGACTGAGGAGGAGGATGAGGAGGATACTGCAGAGGAAGACACCTCCAGCAGCTCAGAGGCATCACGTGAGGAGCTATAAGCCGCAGTTGTTAATGCTAAATGGCTGCAGTCGTCAGTTAATCAATATCAACACTTCTCCAATTCCAATTCCTTTCTTTCCTTTTTCAGAGAAAGCAGCTCCCAAGAAGAGGAGGAAAGTCTTCTGTCAGATAACCCAGCACCTGCTGGAGAACCACGAGATGTGGAAGAAGGTGATTGCAGAGGAGACGCAGAAACAGGGCCAAGGAGCCGAGTCTGTGCACTTAAACAATGTGACAGAGCCAATTCTGGCCATTCACGAGGAGGAAGAGGAGCCGGGCAGTAGAGAGGAGCTGGTGGAAGGGGAGGACCCCGAGGAGGGAGTGGAGGAGCCAGAGTGGCCTGTGTCTCCACAGGAAGAGGGGGGGGACCCACAGTGAAAGAACCCTTGGGATATTGGGGCAAGACTAGGACATGAACAAACATGTTCCTTGTACTATCGACTGACTCATGTTTTTTGCCAGCACATCACTTAGACACAACACTGTAGATGTTTGGGAAATGTGTGCCTCTAATGAAAAAACAGGGTGGGAAAATGTGTGCTTTATGCGCTCTATCTAAATATTTCACAGAGCGCTGAAAGGAGCTTTCCATATTGCAATACGGGATTCTTCGTGTACTTTGGGATACAGACTCTTTTGCTACTGTCAAGAGACGAGGAAGACTGACTACACAGACCTCATCACAGAGTGGCAACACAGGACTGCGAGAAATTCAATGCCAGTTAATTATTGCATACTTGTACTTGTGTTTCAGTTTTAGCTGCAGAGTTTTTAAGGACTCGCATGGGCCATAGTGGAGTGCGAGGATCATAAAGGGACTTCATTAAATGAGAAAACATTGGTGCATCTTTGTTAATGATCACTTCTGCTGAGAACTGCTCCCCCGTGGACTTACACGATCCAAATCAAATCATGCATTTTATAGTTTTACTTTTGTTACCAAAGGACTTTTTGTCATTCAGTGTTGCCATACGTTTAAAAAAAATGAAACTAAAGGCTCCTCACACTCCATATGTATGTATGTATGTGTGTGTGTGTGTGGCTGTGTCTTTAAATCATGGGCTCACGTGCACCATTCATTCGATTGCCATCTGGTGTCCATTCGTGAGGTGAAACCACAATTCTGTAATGAATCATTCTACAATTTACTTTCCAGCCCTTAAATTGTCCCCTCAAATATCTGTCTGTTAAGGAAAGATTGAAATTGATATGCACTGGATAATCTAGACAAAGTATCATTTACTTGGTCAGTAGTGACAAGGCAACAGCAATAAGAGTTAATTTGCCACTAATTTTGCCACCATTCTGGTGTCATAAAATAACCGATTGTGGTTCAGTGTACCTTTGTACAACTGATGTGTATAACAGCAAAGCTTTCAGCATAACCCCCAACTATGAATATCTAAATTATTTGAAAAATACACTGATATTAAAAAATGGCATTCATTATGATTTGCAACATGCAGATAATATATAAAAATCCTTAAATGTAAATTCACAATGACCCCAGTTTCCTTTACTAATTCACACGTACATAGAAAAAAGTGTTTGAGAGACCATACGTTGAATGAGAAGAGTCCGTCACTGCAGTACTTATTTACATGGGTACATTATGTGATATGTACTGAATTATCAACTGCTAATCCTGTTTGAGTTCTCATGACATCCATGCAAATCCCATCAAAACATATGCAACTGTATCACTGCTTTCTTCCACAATCTAGTTTCTAGTGGACATGTATGATGACCTGTAGGAAGGATGGAGCCGCGCTGTGACTGGGGATTTCATGTCAGACTCCAACGTCAACTGATCTTGGACGTTACACATCAAAATATTATTACAGAATGTTTGTGAATGTGGTAAAATGCACACTGCACCCGTAGTGTCCAGGAAGTTAAGGATGGTTGACTGATAGGATTACACTGGATGCAGCAGTGTCCCACGTTAGTCTGAGTTAGTTTTCTTTGGCCCCATTTGTAGCACGTTGCCTCACCCAATGTATTTTATATACAACATGCCTGCCATTTAATAACAGTAGCATTATTTTTCAGCGGCTCACCGAGGTTATGACAGGATAGTATTCAGTTAAACAGCCATTTACAGTATCTTGTTTCAGACTTCAACCTCTGCCTGCAGGTTTAAGTTAAAAGTTCTACAGGTTCTGCTTTGTGAATGTATGTACACGAGAGTGTGTTTGTGTTCATGTCTACTTGAAATCTTCCACTGGCCATTCTAATGTAGCGCTTTGAACATGTCCTGTACCTGGTGAACTTGTATTGTTGAAAAGGAGCTATAGACTTGGTAAAAGCATTGATGGTCGGTGAGGCACTGCAGTCCCATATTCTTCTCAGAGACAGAATTTATTATTCGCCGATGGTCCTGTCGCCTCTTTTCTTTGCGCTTCCTCTTTCCAACTGCTCAGCCTGTGGATTGGAGATCCTCATCATCCTTGACACATCTTTAACGGTGATGAGATTCTTTCCAAATTTGTTTTTAACCACGTTCTTTTACAGTGGATGATATTATGCATTTTGCCCTCAATCACATCCACTGAAGTCAATTCTTGGATTTGAGCGGATAACAGTTTTTTTATTTACTCGATTGTCATACTTACTCACGTGTAGCGTAATTGTAATAATGAGAGCCAAGCAAAGCTTTACAATTATAAAACCACAATTTAGATGAGTATTTTTATATATTTGACACATGATTAAATAATGCATTTCTTTCTTCGCACCAATATCTTGCACTTACCACATGTACTAATACTTACACATGAAAGAATACGTCCAAATACACAGTATTTGTGAAAGTAAAATGGTTAATTTCTTTGCAGGTCGATGCTCCATTTTGTACAATATATATGCTGTACAGTATAAAGAAATTTTAAAACTACAAAAACTCTTTTAGATATACATTATTTATTTTTACCATTTTGTAATTTAGACACAATACTGTAGCTCAATATTGCCAGACTTACTGGAAGTGCCTATTGGTATTATGTATCATACAGTGAATATATTTGAAGGTCATTAGAAGTTGTCACAAGCTGAACTATGTGGATGTTGTAATGTGAATACATTGAATTACAAGACTATAATTTCTGTTGTATCCCTGTGTGTTTTTCCAATATTTGGTCTCTAAATAAGATTTGCTTTAGCAAGGATGCTAACATCAATAAATGCTACCACCAGCAGCATGCTAAGTTTCACGGTTATCACCTTCACTAGTGTTGGCATGCTAATATCTTAACGTTTTCCATGTGAGCAAGTGAAGCTTGTGGTGACTGAAATGGGATTTGAGACATTTTCAGCCAGAAATCTCTATTTCTTTTCTGGAGATAAAATGCAAAAACCAATGAAATACCAAAGTTAATCAAACTCATTCAACATGGGTGTGTTTGTCAACTTTAACAATTCATCCACCTTTAGTTGACACGGTTATCTTAAAACTATGCTCAGTGTTAAACCTATGGTGCTACTAAGAGATTCCTTGGAGACAAAGAATGTGAATGTGTAATTTAACCCACTGAGTATTACACACAATAAATTGGTTGCTGTATACTATATTTATTGAATAGGTTGGATTGACATTTAGTATTTGCTCATAAACTGTGGCAATGCCAAAAAATGTACAATATCACCACAAACTATCCACACTGGGCCTGTACAGTTTATGCTAAAAACAGATCATAAAATTACTGGTCAGGTGGGAAATGTACTTCAAATTGTGAGTGGATTTCATCAAGCTGACGATGCTTAAAGAACAATAGAGAACAGAGACGGAACACACAGTAGAGGATTATCGTGTGTAAATTAGTGTGACACACACACACACACACACAAGTTATTGACCCATTCCTTAAGCCGCGGGGACGTATAGCTATAATGTGGATCTTCTTCATACAGAGACATCAGGTCCGCAGAGGTGTGTTAATGAGCTCCAGGTAAATTATGACCATATCAAAGGATGCATTTTATTAGCCAACCAAGTTCTAAAGGCAATTAAGGGCTTGATTTTTTTCTGTGAATCACTCAAACTTTGAGAACTTGAAGAAACATTCATTCACTATTTGTCATGCACCTCTTCATCTGCCAACATCTGTCCATTACAGCTACATGTTGTTTACAAGTTCATGGCACAGAATTTATAAACACCCTAATTTGGTCATGTCACAACAAGGAAGCTCCAAAGAGTATTGTAGTTGTGTGTGCAGCATGTGGCTCGACACAGAGGATCACAGACTCAAAGGGACTAGAGTGCAGTGATAATATACTGCATTTGATCTACATACAAAAAAAACATGAATAGAATACAACATTCATTCACTCATTACTTCTGTACATTTTTACATGAAAATAATCTGTATGATACCGTAGAGGATAGATAGATAGATAGATAGATAGATAGATAGATAGATAGATAGATAGATAGACAGATAGACAGATAGACAGATAGATAGATAGATAGATAGATAGATAGATAGATAGATAGATAGATAGATAGATAGATAGAAGTAGAAGTGAATTCTCAAGTTGTTGCTGGGGAAAGAAGGGGTTCTGTGAGACTAAAATAAATGATTGTGTAAATAATTGATAACTGATCAGAATCAAGGTCAGATTTTCTATAAATATTCTGAACTAAATCATTAGAATCTGTTCAGCAAAATGATTCACCAAATTGTTCAGTGATTGATTTGTGTCAATCGGCTCAACAAAACAGGTTCACCCACAGTTAGTTCACTGCCTCACCTAGCTGAATTGTGAAATAAACATTTTTTTTTCAAATCACTTATTTTTCCAGGAGTTGACAAACGGCATATAACAAAAGTTGTCACCATAGTGTCGGTCCACCTGTCCCTGGTCTCCCCTATTGCTGCAGCTCCGTTCGACTGGTTATTAATTGGATTGATTTGCTTCACGTAGTTACTGTGCTGACGCACGGTCAGTGTACAGATAGTTTTCCCTTTAACACATCATGTGACCTGAGTGCTCAGTCAGGACCGTCCATCAGTGCGCCAGGCTCCGAGCTGCTGCGTCTGAGGAACGAGCCGCTCGGATTGTTCGATGCGCGCGGAGGAGTAGTCTGCTGTGATCGGACAAACAGGGACGAAGCAGCTGGGTGAGTCTGACCATTCAACCTCATGTTCACTTGGATTTATTGATGTTTATTTTCAGCACTCACATTGTTTCATCACAGTCTCTGCAAACATCTGTCCGGGAAACCAGTTGCATCCAGTCAATCTTCTTATCTCTTTTCTTAAAGAATCCATTCATGTGCAGTCATCACTGCTACTACTAAATCCTCTGAATTCAGAACAACTTTAATCCTTTATTTTTGTCATATTTGTTTGAAATTAATCTTCAGACGGAATCACGTGGTTTCAAATATCAAAAATAAGTTGTCTTAAGGACAAAAAGCTATTATTGGTCACTCACCTGTGATTTTTTACCAATTAAGCATTGTTTTCAAATGACAGTGAATGTCTTACAGTAACTTGCAGAACTACATGTTTGTATAGGAAGATAAAGGCAGTAATATGTAAATCTTCATGATGTATTTTGTCATGATTCAGAGCTCAAGTGTTTACATCACAAATATTGTGATGTAATTATTTTATTCAATGCAAAACACAGTACAAATCAACCAGGAGATGTAGGTTTTGTTTTGGACCATTTCAGTAGACATTGTTTGCACTCTATTTAATCATTGCAGTGGCATTTTATAAACTGTCCTCATTGTTCCAATTTTCCTCCAGCTGCTGTGACTGGTTGATAGGATGTAGATGTTCTTATATATTATCAAGGGTTTGCACCCTTGATATTGCTAGAGCCAGGTTGACTGACATTTAAGACAGACGAATGAACGAAACAAACCTTCTTCAACCATTGTGTGGACATTAACAAAGGCACGCTATTGTGCCACAAGGACTCATATTCACCATCTTAAGAGATCTAGAGAGAGACAGCTAGTATATACTGTTGCTGCCAGCCTGAACTCCCTCGTAGTGGCACAACAATGATAAGACAGCATCCTTCAAATTATCCCATAATGCATTTGGAAGTGTCTCAACAACACACAATCTCCTGACAAATTAACACAAAATATATTTGTCTTGGGTTAAGAGACACTAAAAGGAACAAATACATATATGCGGACATAGATCTGTGATCAATTGGTGGTTAATATAATTATTAACAAAGGCTGATTTCGATGTCGTGTATTTACCAAAATATTGTACAATAAAAGGTAGAGTATCTTGTTTTGCAGCAATGACCTGGATAATCAAAGTGAGACAAATTTGGAGTCTGAATTCTGTTCAACAGGTGACAAAGACTGTAGCTCCTCCGTCTATAAAAAGGTTCAGTTAGAGGCCATGATGAAGACACACTCTTGTACAGACAGCTGGATTCCAGAGAACATCCCCTCCGCCTCAGCGAAGAAGAAGTCCTGTCCCCCGACCCTGAAGGTACCACACTACACTTCAACAGAAGCATGCTGAATACACAGTACAGCCTTGTCCACAGGAAGACGGAACCAGAATTGTTAACAAAAAACAACAACAACAAAAAAAAACGTTTTCCACAAACTCAAAAAACTACTTGGAAACGCATGCCTATAAAACTTGGGACGTAAACAAACACAAAGAGGGGACAAATCTCATTCTTTAGTTTCTGATGAAGTTATAGGTGGAGTTATGGTGTCATTGGTTCAAAAAAGATGCAGATACTGGAATGGTGGTGTTTTCAGATTCATTCACTCAGGGACCTGGTTTCAAAAATGTTTCCATATGGATGAAATGTCCATAATATAAAAAACAATACCCCCTTAAGCCGTCTCCGTGTGGACATGGTTTCGATCCTCAGGATTGCAAAGTTATCTCAAGACATTTTCTGCAGAGAGCTTCACGCTGTAATGTTGTGCACTTTGAGCGAAAAACAGTGACAGCGCAGTAGCAAGAAAAAAACACATACAG
>CAAKHB010007046.1:20202-32068 GCA_901007665.1 Aeoliscus strigatus
TTAAACAGGTTGAAACACACACACACACACACACACACACACACACACACACTCAAGGTGTCAGCAGTGAAAAATGATTAACTGTAATTTGAATGGACGGCTTGGAACACACACACACAAATACACACAAACAAAGACACATGCACGTGCACACACACACACACACACACACACAAGCTGATTAAAGAGCCTCTATAGAAAATCAATACGTCTCTCCAGTCGTTCCTCCCTCCTTCTCCACCTCTGTCCATCCCTTCAACTTTTTACCCTCCTCCTCTTCCTCTTCTTCCTCTTTCTAATCCTCCACCTTCCTCTCCTCCTCCTCCTCCTCCTCTTTCTAATCCTCCTCTCCTCCCTCTCCCTCCTCTTCCTCCCTCTCTCATTTGCACATCTGTTTGTTACAGCGACAGTAAAGTGTGTTGTGTAACTCAGACATCAGAATCAGAAGGGCAGAGGTTAAGTTCAGTCAGTGAAAGTGTGTGTGTGGGGCAAATATGTGTGTGTACACACGTACGAGTACATCAGAATTCCCAATCACAATGTCACACAAAGGTGTGTGTGTGTTTGTGTGTGTGTCTTTTGTTGCGTGTCAATCGGTTTGTTGATACCACGTGTTGGAGAATGAAAAAGAAAACCAGCATCACAAAGTAAGGATTCACTTCACGCACTCCGCAAATGTGTGTGTTCTCACGCACACACAAACACACACCGATCACAGTTGGTGTAACTGAATTTCCATTGGCGGCCAAGCCCGTCTTGCAGCTCCTAACCCATTCATTTGTAGTCTGCTCCAATCAGAGCGTGGCTGAGATGGATGCGCCAGCGTCTGCTCATCAGCTGCTTCGCATTCACCTCAGCCGAGTCCTCTCACATCTCATGCTAATTCTCTTCTAATTCCACCTTCTTCTTCTTCTTCTCTTTCCTTTTTCCTCTTTACTTTTTTTTTTTTTTTTTTTTTTGTCTTTTTCGGGACGTTAATGTTGTGTCCCAAATGTTCCGTGATGCCAGGGCTTGGAATCGTAAGAATTCTCGCAAGGTTGTGAGGCGTCAGAACGACAGTTTCAGTTACATTAGAAAATGACCAGAGTGTTCTGACTTTGGTCATCCTGCAGCTGCTGCAGGAACCTCTCTGCTAATGTTTCTGCTAACATCTGAACTAACATCTCTGCTAACGTCTGAGCTAACGTCTCTGCTAACGTCTGAGCTAACGTCTCTGCTAACGTCTGAGCTAACGTCTCTGCTAACGTCTGAGCTAACGTCTCTGCTAACGTCTGAGCTAACGTCTCTGCTAACGTCTGAGCTAACGTCTCTGCTAACGTCTGAGCTAACGTCTCTGCTAACGTCTCTGCTAACGTCTGAGCTAACGTCTCTGCTAATATCTGAGCTAACGTCTCTGCTAACGTCTGAGCTAACGTCTCTGCTAACGTCTGAGCTAACGTCTCTGCTAACGTCTGAGCTAACGTCTCTGCTAACGTCTGAGCTAACGTCTCTGCTATCGTCCGAGCTGTGAGGCTGTGAAATTAAATTAAGGCTAATTAAAGTGTTCAGTGCTGGTGTTATCACATTGTGAGTTTGGACACAACGTGTGAGTTGACCATCTACAAACTCATCAACTGACTGATAAATGTTATGAATGAATGAATTAACGCATTTTCAATTTTCGTGTAAAAACTTTGATTTTCATCTTTAATTTTTTTTACTCACTGATCAATGTAATGTCAGGTTCATGCATTCATACAGCTGACAGACGACATTTGTCAGAGACAGCTACCTCCAGATCCTATTTTTACTGAATTATGACACTTTTCAACATGCTAGCCTGGCTAACGACTCTTTCTAGAATATAATCATTGGGGTTTTTTTTAAATTACCTTCACTGTGTTTTTGAAATCAAAGAGCTGTGAACTAACTCCTGTTACCTCACAGACCATGTGTTTCTGAATTTCCCTGATTAGTTTTCGTTACCACTTAGCAAACCTGCGGAACTGTTTCTGCATTTGTCGCGAAGGTGAAACAAGTGTTTGCACGCTGCTTGTTACTGCAACTAATCACTTCTAATGCAGCACTCACAACAAACTTTGCCTGAATCTCGTCCTAATTAGATCCATGCAAACAAATAACAGACAAACAAGGCTGACTGGGGGCTGATGGGAGCGCAGTGTCTATTTTTATCTCTGCATCTCGTCCTGGCTCAGGTCGCGTTGATGGATCATGTGACAACGGTGGTTCTGATAAACTTCAGTGACGGCGTGTCAGAGCTTTGAGTCTGCGTTCTTCACAGGGACATAAATGACTTCTGTTTGGCAGATGACAGTGAACAAACATCCACTTCATTGATTTCACATCCTGCTGCAGCTTTTAGATCATATTTGATCCAAATCCATCGGTGGGTTCATATCAGCCTCCGCTCGGCGCTGGTTCCACTCTTATTCCTTGACAAGTAAGTTCTTTGTCACCACGAGCAACTTCAAATCTTTAAAGCCAAGTCGGTCATCTTCTGATCGTAACCTTCAATATCCCTTTAGAAATTGAGAAACAATCAGAGTTGTATTTATCTATCATTGGTTTTATGTTGTTTATACTTTGTTTACAGAAACGTGTGAGAGAATTTGTGTTTTTTTTGTCACCTGTGTCAGACCTTTATCCCCATCTTCTGTCAGTGCGTCTCTCGTCTTTCTGCCTGCAGCAGGCAGGTATGGAGGAAACGCCGGCCACTGCCAGCGGCTGCAGACTGGTATTTCTGCTGATTGGCACTGGAGGCTGAATAACATGCGCAGGATGATAATGAGCAGCACAGCTTGCAGATACACACTGTGACCACGAGTACGCACACGTAACAATCCTGATATTAGACTTCTTTTATCTGTGCACACTCCAGTTTCCTCTGCACTCTACTTTGAAATACCCTTTATAGGACGCTAACTTCCTACTTAATACTTTTAAATTTCTTTTCAAATTTTAATTAATTTAGACTTCAAGCCCAAAAAGTTATGAGGGGCTATTACAAGACTTAATTACTTTTCTTTTTTTTTTAAAATTAAGATGCCATATATTGTTGTTTTCCTGTTTCGGATGACAAAAGTTTTTAAGTTTTGTGACAATCAAGTGAAGACTGACTGAAAACAAATCATTCAGATAAAGATTAACAAAGAAATTGCATACATATGTAATGATAATAGATATGCAGACAGACCATGGTGTTGATGTAGTATTATTTAGTAGTATTATTTAGAGGCCTTTTGTCTTTTGAACACCTCCATTTTCCATTACTTTTTTGTCTCTTTCACATTCTCATCCATCGGTGTGTGGTCGTCGCTGTCACCCGCCCAGAAGAGTCGACCCGAGATTGAAAAAACGCTCAGTGAATGCTCAGTGAACTGCGGAACCAGGGTCAGATCCGGTTGATGACCTCTGTCAGCAACCCCCATGCGCGCGCGCACACACACACACATCCTTCTCAGATGTTCTCTGAGACATTTTGCTGTGTCATGTTTGAGTGACTAACCCGAGTCAGTGTTAAACTGAGAGAAGTATTTTTTTCTGTTGTTGCTTTTTTGCATCTCAATATCTTGTGGCTCTTTATAACGCTGTGATCCACCATTGCTGTTGTTGTGGGAGGCGGGGCTATGACATCATCACACCAGGAAAGATGTCTATTTTTTGTAAACAGGAGAACGTCTTCAGATTTGTTCGTTCTGGGACCCGGTTTCGAAAAATAATCACATTATTTTTAGAATTTATCATTTATCATCAAACACTGCATCATGTGGACAAAACGTCTGCGGATTCACCTGAACTCGTCTCCGTGTGGACGTAGCCTCAGTCAGCTGTATGTCAAGTATCCTGCAGGAGCTTGTACTGTTACAAGGTCACAAAAACACGCAGAAATGTGTGTGTCACTGCTACGATAATACATGTTTCGAACATAATCTAATTAACCGTTAACAGCTCCAGACGCACGCACACGAGCTCGGCTTTGCTCGTTTGATTCACCGCCGTCAGCGGCAGAAAACACGGAATGACTTCAGAAAATATTACACGTGGGCAGCGAGTCAGCAGCCAAAGCAAATATTTCATCGCTATCTTTCTTTGATTTGTCGCACACACACACAGACACACACACACACACACGCACACTCAGACCCACACAGGAGGGGTGTGTTTGAACAGGATTAGCTCTGTACTGTGTTAAACAAAGGCCCAACTAAATACTTTAATGAGACCGTTGGATGCAAAGACGTGTTCTTCTACCTGCACACACAGGTTCACATGTACATGAATATAAACGACTCACACACACACACACACACACAGTAAAATGGGTGTTGGAAGGACAAGGATAACCGGAGTATTAAATATGTGCACCCCCTCCCCCATAAAGACGTGGCATGTTTCTTTTACGGTTGTGTCACACAAGCACTTTTACCTTCATAAAATTGAATGTGTGTGAGTGTGTGTGTGTGTGTGTGTGTATGTGTGTGAGTAACAGGGTCTTAACGCAAATGCAGCAGTTAAGATAATGGTATTTATGTTTCGAGCTGTAAAGGCGGATTCTTTGTGCGTGTACGTGTGTGTGTGTGTGTGTGTGTGTGTGTGCGGCTGACTCGTGTGTGTGTGTGTGTGTTCCGATGATAAATATTGACTGCAGATGTTTTGTGACATTAAAGATTTGTATTTGTCTTCTTTTACAAGAGAAATCACATCATTGCATCATATTTGTTGAACGGACTCACATTTACATGTTTGTTTGTGTCAAACACACACACACACACACACACACCTCGGAGGAAAACACCCGACAGCCAAAGGAACAAAGTACCCGAGGTGTCTGTTGGGTTTGACTCCTGACAAAAGGAAAACCTCCTTCTCATAGGGAGCAATCTGAACTGTGCATGTGAGAGGTTGTCAGGGATGACCTTTGCCCTTGGGTTGGCTCAAAAAACATGGCTGAGCTTTCGCAAGTCATTACCAATGAACAGATTTCCTGTTTTTGTTGGCAGTGCTGAGGTGGCCAAACTAACAGATCATCATCAGCAAATGTTTGATGAAAATGAATTGATGAATCCACATTCAATCATCCGATACTGTTGGAACGCACCATCGTCTTGTAAATGTCAGAAAGAAACGTTTCCCCGACTGAAGGCGACGAACTCGGTTTGAGTCATTTCACGTCGCTTCGTCTCAATCTGAATCCTGATTGGACAACAATCTGCTGCTGCTTTTAAACAGAGTCATCTGTTGTGTCTGTTGGGGTTGATTTCACTTTTAATGCAGGTCACACGCACACACACAAAAAAAAAATAAATACACACCTCACCGATCTTCACACACACACAATTTCAAAATCATGTGAATAGATGTGCACGCACATACACACACACACACACACACAGGCATGCATTCATCTGGCCTCTCCATCACTGTGTTGCTTTGACAAGCACACACCCACACAAGCAGAAAACATCCAAACACACACACACACACACACACACACACACACACACACACACACTGCAGCAGCAGGAACAATAGCAGAGGTGTCAGGATGATTGACCGTCCCATGATCCTCTCTGAATCGAGCCTCTGCAGGCGCCTGAACGTGCTCCAGAGTTCTCGAAGGTCCCAAACATCCACGTGTGCGACACACATCATCATCTGGAGGTCAAACTGTCCCACGTCCACTCCAGGGACGTGTGCTGTCTGGTGACGGAATGCATTGCCATGGCGACAACAAATTAACAACTTAATTAGTGCAGTCAGGGGTGGATTGGTTTTAAAACAACTGCTATTCAACTGTGTGAGGAGTATTTATGTATTTATTGAAAAAAGATCTCACCACTAAAACATCCATTAAAATGCACATGTTAATTATTTAAGATAAGCAATAAGAATCCTTTGTTCTCCCACAGTGAGGACATGTACACTCTGACCTGTGGTTCATTTATTGTTGTACGCCAGTAAAGATGAAGTATTTTTGTCCAATTAATCAATGGAATCATTGGTAGAATACTCACACACACACACACATTTCAAACAATCTTGCGACTTGCCTCTTGTTCTCCTCCTTCACCAACTGCTCTCATCCGCATCACCTGCCTCCGTGGCAGAAATGAAGCTTTTGGTTTCGTGATAACCATTTAATCCCAACAACGCTGTTTACCTCGCCATGGCAACGATAAAAACAACAATAACAGAGCTCATTCAAGCGAGGAAGGCAGGCGAGGGAAGGGTGTACGTGTGCCACCGGTGCACTGAGGCGAGGCGGCGTCTCTCATACACACACACACACACACACACACACACACTGTGCAGAGGTTGGGTCACTATCACACAAACAGGGATTAGGGCACATTGTTCTCCGGATGATTCGAAACTTTTCCAACTAATGAAAGTGAGATACAATGCAGACGCAGCTAAAGAGTCAAAGAAAGAAGAAAAAAAAGAAGCGAACTCATTCTCGGTGAGAAGAAAACGTACGTTTCCAGTCACGGTCGAGGAATTACTTCCATTTTACTTCCATGTTTGAGTGACAGCTCGTCCAGCAGAATCACCGAACCGGATAAACGCAGGTGACGGCAGGTTTGATGAGGTTCAACCTCTGGTTCTGTGAAGACGGAGAGTCAAGTGTGTGTCAGAGGTCACAGGTCACTGCCGCACACGACATGTTAGCAAAGTTCAAGTTCAAGCAGCGGTTCTGTTGACAGGGGCGATGACAGCGCCCCCTACCTGCAGTGGCGATAGGACAGGTTAAACTTGGGGTTTGCTAGGTTGGTTAGTTTAGGTTAAGATAAGTTTGGTAAAGTTAATTATAAGCCAGGTTATGTTAGGCGAATGTTAAGGTTAGGCTAATGTTAGCTGGGTTGGGTTAAGGTTCGGGTTAAGTTGATGTTACGGTTAGGGGTATTGTCAGCTACTACCGCATGAATTACAGTACTTTTGGCCACATTGATTTCAGCCCCCATCGAGCAGAAATAGGTTCCATGTTGAAAAATACTGGAATTTAATTTTCTCGTTATTGTCTTTGAAGGTGATCAAGGTGTTTTTGTAAAAGAGAGAACTGCAAAAAAACAAACTCAACGAAAAAACTCGAGCAAAGGAAAGAAACTGGAATCATCTACTAATAGTTTCATTAACTTTCACAGACGTTTCATCAGTAGATGTGAAACGAAGCAGCAGCATTCTGAATGTTTCTTTAGGTGTTTTTAATAATTCACATTCTTATTTCTGCTCATTGTAAATGGGAACTGGCTACAAGTGGATGTCTCAAAGTCAACGTAGCTCCTCTGGTCCAAAGCCAAGAGCTGCATTTCTGCAGTATAAAACTTTCAGTACAATGTTTTTACTTATTCAATACGTATTTATCCGGTGATGTTTTGTTGTTCCTGTGATCATCATGCTTCACATGCAGCCCTGGAGCTGTTCCCAGTCATCTGTGATTGTCAGCTCAACCCCGCTCACTTTTGGTACCAACACTCAGTTTTCAGGCCAGCTGATCGTCATGGCAACACATGATGAAATACAGGGATGTTAGTTTTGCCTGGATCCTGAGGCACAAAAATGTCTGCTGCATCCCCTAAAGTCATCTAAAATTATCATGACAGTCAAAAACATTTCAGCGATTGATGGCGCTGGAAATGACTGTGATTGTATTAGTTGAACTTTTCTCTCACTTTCTTATACTTAAAAGATAAAACCTGCCTCTTTCCCGACCTTCTCTCATGTGCTAACTCAATGCTAGGCTAATGCTAGCTCCACTTTATGATGTTATTTATTATTTTTACATATTTTCATCCAGTTGACATAGACCGACGACACAAGTGTGTGTTATTAATGTGTCCCGCAACAAGACCATGTACGTAATTCAGCGGAAGACAAAAGTCCTCATATAAGCAAAAGCTCTGATGGCAGGTTCACTTTTCACAAGATGAACTTTAATATAGAGCTCTCTCAATAGGAAAAAGCCCAGGTCACACCCGACCCACACTACAACGCAAAAAGTAATTAAATACAATTAAAAACAAAGAACGGAGGAAGGAGGACTATAAGAGAAACTTCCTGCGAAGTTAAAACTAAATAAATGAATAAATCAGGAAGGTTGATGAAAGGACAACACGATTACATAGAGAATAAAACATGTAAAAATGTAGATGATGAATCAATAAAACGGTCAGGGCATGCGTTTGCTCTTGCTGCCCTCAGGTTAACTACTCATTAACATGCCTTTCCTGCTCACCAGAGGATCATCTCGTTCCCTGTTAGCATTTGGCTTCTACCAGTAGTGCCTCTTGAAAGCTTGAACGTTTCTACACAATTGAATAAAGCATGCGTTAGTCTTTCAGCTCCCAAACCGTCCTTTGTGTGTGTGTGTGTGTGTGTGTGTGTGTGTGTGTGAGTTAACTCTGCATAGAGCCAAAAACACACAATGAAATATTAAGTGTCTGAGCAGTTTTACAGCAGGATGATGGAATCTGAAGCAGGAGCCACAACTGGAGCTCTGCCCTGGCTGTTTACTTCAACTGTGGTCACCACGATAACACCACTTTGTTCCAACTAAAGGTCGTAAATTATTCACGTCTGACAAGTGCATTTGGCCCCCGACAACAGTCACACAAGAAAAACAAGAGGAATTCTAAACTTGCACACGTTTCTATTGGTTTCAAAGCTGTGGCGGCTCCCGAACTGAAACAAAGCTCTAACCAGCTCTAATTGGGTTTTTATTGACAATGTATGATGTGTACAAATGTAAACGGTGCTGTATCTCGAAGTAAATAACAACACACAATAAATAAATGAACATTGACCCAGCTTCAACAGTTTCTAATGCAACGTTCTGCTGTTGGTCAGACAACTTAGTAAATGAAATGGTCACATTTGACCATTGGACCATCCTTATTTACCTAATTACTCATTTTCACCAGGAACTCTGCACTGCATCAAATTCTCTGTCAAGCTAACTTACTTCTAGCCCCGTGTTCCCCCCTCCGACATCACCTGCCCAACTATTTTCCGGAATTTTCTGTTTGTAAGATGAGTGTCGATGAATATCCAATTTTCCCAGTGAAGTGATGTGTCGGGGGAAATTACACCTGCCCATTATCTTCACTTAATGTTCTTAATGTCCCTGCAGAACATTTACAGACACTTTGGTTCCTGGGCTGAATTCACTGGAAGTGAAGGCGACAGATGAGTGACCGTTTGAACTCTTGGAGGTGAAACAGTGGTGGTGGTATTTTATTTTCATACTTGTTCATGACTTTTCTGTTTTACCCCCCTTACCTTCCAGTAAATGGTTTATTTTGTACTGTTTTCTATTTCTGTTGTTGGTTGACCATTCACCCGTCTTCATCGTGTGGGTCGACACGCTAGCTCCAGTATGTGTCCTTCCTCAAAGGAGGATGTGAGCTCATTAGATTAGATAGGAAGTTTAAATCAAGTCAAGACCGATGTTAATTGTCATGCTTCAGTCCCCAACAACAGTTAGCTTAGCATACGGAGCGTTCTAATAGAAAGCCAACGTTCACGTAGCTAGCAGTCTGAAAGTCTGAAGGGCAGAAGACAAAACACAAGAATCGGATCTTTTATAGTGAAGATCTTGCAGCTTTATTCCGCAGCTTAAGTCACAGTGGAGGAACACAACAAGTCTGCGTCCGACAACAAGTCTGACAATGTAGCCGACAATGAGTCCTCCATGCCGGTCAATGACTGAAAGTAACTGTCACTGATCAGTACTACGAGTGCTGACAGTACCGTCCCTGTTCCTACACACACGCAGCTCCATTCTTACATTCTTTCCTGTTCTGTACGACTACATGACATTTTCTTGAAAATGAAAGAACAATAGAGAAGTACTAAACTGAACTGAAGTACTAAAACTGAAAACCAGTTAACGTCCAAACATGCTAACCGCTGCTCCACAGTGGGCGTGTATTAGCATAAAGTAGTCGACCAATTAGTTCATTGGTTAATTGAAGTACAACAGTAGATGAATCACACAAGCACATTATTAACGCGTTTCTTCAGCTGACAGATTCATGCTAACGTTAGCTTTAGCATGTGCCCGCTGTGGACTGTTGAGAAACACTATTGTTGTAATGTTACGTTACGCTGATTCTGCTTTGCAGTTTGGAATGATCCAAACTTTGTCGTTTTCAGGCTGATAAAGGAGCCTTAAAAATCTACTCCACTGACTCTGGATGAAAATAAATACGAGAATTGACAAATCACCATGACAGAAACCTCTCCGCAGGCACCTCAGCCTTTGACAGCCAATCACCAAGGTCTTCAAACATAATGAGCAATTAAAAGAAAAGAACATGCTGATGCATTGAGCAGCTACATCTTTTAATTTACTCTTTATCCACCGGCTGCGTGAACTCCTCAGACCTCCTGAGGAGTTTTTGTTTGGACGACACAGAACGTGACAATGTGAACAGAAGATGCAGATAATGAAGTTTCTGCAAATGCTGTTTCAGAGATCAAAAATCACTAATTCAATTTAATATAATTACTTGAATGAATAATACAATTTCTAGTTCATTAATGTACAGGTGAACCGCATACGTTGTGTAAATTAATCATTCTATATCTTTTGACGGGTCCGTCAGCGTGTCTATGTTTACGTGTACGAGCCGATCTCATAGACGACCATGAACATACTGTGAAGTTCTGTCGGATGTTTGTCAAATCATAACAGAAATCAGAGAGAATCCTCAACAGGCACAATGAAAAAATAGTCTGTTATAGATCTGTACAGTAAAAATACTGTTTTAAAGTGTACTGATTAGTTGAAATTCGTAGTTGTCCTGTAAGATTCATCACTTGACTTGGATGGTGCAGTTTGATCGTAACCTGGCTGCTGTATTTTTTTTGTGTATTGCAATTCCAATGGACCCGACTGGATGTCGGTATTCTGCCAATTTTTACACAGTTCACCAACAGTACAACTGTTTTCCTTTCACAGTTGCTCTATTTTATATTTTCTGTTTCTATATGTGGTTGCAACTGCTGTGAAAACTCATTTCCCTGTGAGGAACAATGAAGGATTTCTGATTGTAATTTGTTGTTAAGCTGTACAGTAAGTATGATATGATTAGTAATTAATTCTAATTATTTCAATCGTTGTAAAATTCGTCGTAAAAAAATACAAATCTATCTAATATAAATCTATCGGCCGACGGGAAACAAACGAGAGATGAAATAAAGGTTTGACATTCAGCTCCTGAGAAGCCATCTGGGTTTCAGCACTCTGAGGATAACGAACATAAAGAAACTTCACTTGTGTCTCACTGGTTGTCTTCAAAAGGCGCAAGAAGAAAATGAACATCAGATGAAATTTATTCTTGGAAAAAAAAAAGATTAAAATGAAATAATTCATCCGCATATTTAAATTATATGAAAAGACACACTGGAATGAAGAAAAAAATGCTTGAATGAGCTGCGCATACTTTCTTTCATTACATCCAGCTGGTGAACCACCCGCACCATCTCTGCTCTCACAGAGAAGAACCGCACTGTCTGACTCTAGTTCTGAATGACAGACGGCGGATAGGACAATGGAGATACTGACAGGTGTTATATGTCTTCACTGTGACTTCACGGCACTGACATGAATTTAAACGAGGAGGCTGACATTCATCATTTTTATGAAACTACGATCCAGTTACATCAACATGTATTAACTTGTATTTTTATTAATTGTGTTTTATTGATTTCATCGTTATGTTTGTGTATTTGTACTGTAGCAAAACTTTACTTAATCATCATATAGTCTAAAAAAGTGATAAGCAGGACTAAGTGATTGGTTCTAGTCCAAAGGTTGTACTGGAGTTCCACAAGGTTCTGTACTCGGGCCAGTATCAGTCAGTTA
>CAAKHB010007046.1:32088-47231 GCA_901007665.1 Aeoliscus strigatus
ACCATCTCTGCTCTCACAGAGAAGAACCGCACTGTCTGACTCTAGTTCTGAATGACAGACGGCGGATAGGACAATGGAGATACTGACTGACAGGTGTTATATGTCTTCACTGTGACTTCACGGCACTGACATGAATTTAAACAAGGAGGCTGACATTCATCATTTTTATGAAACTACGATCCAGTTACATCAACATGTATTTCATTAACTTGTATTTTTATGTTTATTTTTGTACTTTTAATCATTAAATCGACTTAGATTGTCTCTTTTGTCCTCTTGCATTTGGGTCCTGCCACACCAACGTCCCAACCCCCCCAATATACAGTGTACTTTAAATGGGGATTGTATTCATAGAGAAGAAACTGTATAAAAGTGAAAATCATAATCCAGCACTTGTAGAAAATGCTAATGAGGTGAAGCTAGTCTGTTTCTAAATGTCTCTTGGAATGAAATCAGTTTAATATAATGTGACAACAGGATGTTCTTCCTGCTCCGAGCTGCCCCCAACGCGCACACATACACACACACACACACACACACACTCCTGACACATGAGCAGCATTCAGCCAGACGAGCTGCCAGCAGCAGTGTCAGGGCGACAGCCGGCGAGCCAGCAGACCACCGCTAACGACGCCAGCTCGTTAGCAGAAGCTCGTTAGGGGACACTACATTAAAGAGAAACTCGCACACATGGTGAATTTGAACTGATTCTTTGGAAATTAATCCGGAAATGTGACGTGCAGCCACAGAAAATAAGCTTCTGATGAGGACTGAAGGACAGTGGGGGTTGTTCTGTGTCGGCTGTAAAGTCCATCAAGACAATTGATTGATCATTTCAGATCACAGTTGAGATTCAATACCGGAATGTCAAAAATGTTTGCCATGCACACAAAATACATCATTTATAGTTAGAAAATCTCTTCAGGTGACAGTGACTGAAAGTGAGTGAATGTTACCGCAATAACTACAACAGGAATGACGTCATGCTCCGCTCACAGATCTCTTTTAGGACGGTTGTATTTTCTCTGCCGTCACAGAAGTAAGTTTGGAAAGTCACGTTACACTAATAGTCTAATCAGAGTTGTTGTCGTCTGCAGACGTCCACATCACTGCAATGTGTAGTTACGTTTCTGGAGAGGTACAGGATGCGGACCCTATGCCATACCCTTACAGCAGTGACTTGACGTTTAACTGTGGTACATTCCGTTGTGAGTGTTAAGCTCCGCCCCAAACCGACTCATGTCTTTGAGCATTGAACAAACGAGGACAAGAGTCATTCATACGCTCATTTGCCTTAAAGAAATAGAACCATTCATGTCACTGCTTTTGTGGAAATGTTCTGCTGGAGAACATTAGGGCGATGAAACACGTTAGTCCCGGAAAACAGACGATCAGCTAAAATCTCCAATGTGACAACATGACATGCAATTACTGTAATATGTGGTTATTATTATTATTATCATTGTAGGTTTATATCCTATTTGAAGCCTAATTGTATTTTCAGACTAAAACCTGCATCAGCATCAACACTGATGAAGTGAACTCGACAGTAATGAGATGCATCAGCAGAGGTCACGTCTCTGTTTTCCATGAGGAGTTGTTTGCTGCCGGAGCACTTTACTCACTGGATTCACTTCAATTACCTGAGTCCCATGTATGGATTTATGATCATCATATGAATACATATCACACCATTACGGTGACTCACAACCTGATGTTGAGGACACACACACACACACACACCAGTCTCCAGTCGGTCACAGTGGTCAAAGTCCATTAACAGCAAATCTGTCTTGACTTGAATCAAATATTAGCACCCGATTCAACCTTTACGGAGACTTTCAAACATTAAAGTCTGAACCAACGTTCGGACCACGGTTTGTGTCGCTCCACTGTCTCCATCTGAGCCTTGGTTCTGGTTTCAGTGGACCAATGATCTACTGACGTTCTGTCCTCTGCTGCATCTCCCTGAACTGGACATTGATTGGCTGGAAGGAGGTGTGTGTGTATGACACAGCTGCAGGGTAGGGTGCTGAATAATGTGTATCTAATGTGTTTGTGGACTTTCTGTTTTATCAGGATATCAGAGGACATACATGTTTGTAGGAGTTTGAAGACTACAAGGCAGAGGGATTTGGAATGTGATTTAAATGAGGCGCACTGCAAAAGTCCGAAGCACGGTCGGTTTGGTCCGGACCCAGACCACCTCTTTGGGTCGGACCAAATTGAATACTTTCTGATTTGTACTGAATATGTCTGAATAAATTATTAAAACAATTCACATCAGCAAAAGCTTCAAAGTATCGCTTAGGTTTCTGTAATTGCTTATTCTGACAGCATCGTTCTCAATTTACCTTCCAGCGCTTGTTTTTAATGAAAGAGAAGTTCCCTCAGTCATTTAAAGTGGAATGTCAAGAAGAATTTGAAAATACTACTTGAAAATACACAAAAAACATCTTTCAACATCTTTCATAAATCAGGAAAAATATCACTTGAATAATATACATATTAATATTATAATAATATACAATTCCGCTCATTCTAATTTTCAAGAATGAATTCAGAAATCAGTTAAAAAGAGCGGTAAGGTGAATAAAGTTTTAAGAGGAGTGAAATCCTCAAACCTGATGATTGTGTCTGCCAAAACCAAGTATATACACCAACGGTCAAAATTTTGGAATCAGTCAATTGAGGAGAAAGTGTGTATATGACTGTTGGTGTATATCCTTGATTGAAGATACTACGACACCGACTGATGGGACGACTGTGTCACATTCTGTGCTTCAACAAGCTGCTGAGGGGGGAGGGGACCAGGTGCTTCCAAAAAACCTGTGCACATGCTGAGCGACGCCCCGAGCAGAACATAGATGTAGATGCAGCGGAAAGATGAAGACACTCGAATTTTCACGTCACGTGTCAGAATACAACCATTTAAATGCAAAAACCACATTTTCTGCTCTGTCTCTCTTAATCTTGTATTTTATACCGTCTGTTCTTGTTTTTAATTATTCATTTTAATATTGTTCATTAGTTTTACTCTTTTCTCTGAACGCGCATTAAGTACGTGCTACTGAATGACATGAATATAAATTTAGTAAGGACTTTGTGAAACCACAGAAAAAGAGCATTCGCCGTCATGGTACGAAAAGAATTCAGACATCAGCCAATGGATGTTTAACAAGAATCCGACGTGTGTCCAGACTGAAGAACACGCACTCAAACAGAAATAAATACAGCGAGGAACCAGAGAATAAGCTGCTCCACAACAACTTTCACACAAAGGTCGCACAACATTCAAACCCACAATTCATGTGATTCTGGAAGCGATAAAACGATTCACAACGTGGGATATCAACAATGATGGCGTCGTTTGCAGTGCTGACACGTCGTCACCTTGCTTCCATTTATGCGTTTAGAACATTCATGTGCCGCACGTCATGTGAACACGCAGCTCATCCCACATTATTGACAACAACCTCCATCCACTGCTTTTTCATTGGCGGCGTCACAATCTCCAATTGACCCGACTGAATGTTTTGGGAGCACCTGGAGGAAACTCACACAGACAGAAAGGGAGTATACAAAGTCCACGGTTGAAGGGCTAAACATCGGTCCGATCAAAAGAGGTGCTGTGGGTCACGGTTTGGACTTCAGCAGAGTGAAAGCTTTATTTTGAAAGTGTGGACTTTCTGTCCCTTAACAGGATGTTGTAGTCGTCAGCCTGCACACAAAGAAGAAGTATTGTAAGTACACATGAGCCAGGGGAGCACATGGCGTGAGACTAGACGGAATATTTTACACAACTCCAGGAGGTACAGATCAAAATACCACTGCACACTATTGGATAGTGCTACGACCAATCAGAAGAGAGAACGAGGTGGGGTGACCAGAGTAAAGAGTCAATGGCAGAAGTTGTGAACGAGTTGGATGGAGAGACGGCGATGGATGGTGAATGGATCCGATGTTGGTCTCGTTTGACGTCAAAGGCCGCTCGTTGTCATCAGCAGCCATCTTTGTTGTGCCCCGCCCCGCCCACACACTCTGCCTACATCAGATCGAGCCGTGTGATTGGTCCAAACTGATCCGGCAGAGATGACCCACGTCAGCCGGTGGAACATGACTCCAGCTTTTGATCTGAACTCCATCAGAGATGTTTACACTTCCTCTTTGGTCATTTGAGGTTAAATCCAAAGGCCGATATCTGATCTGAGCAGGAGAACAATACGTCACAGGGTTTATCAACGTCTTAGACAAAATAATCCAACAATCCATCATGAAAGTGTTGTTTTGTTGTTATTTGGTTTTGTTTTTTCAAAACAAACGGAAGCAGGTTGTAGCAGACGGGCCTGAACGCTGACACATATGGTTCATTAACTGGAGTACGGAGACAATGATTCCTGATACGCTGATAACGTCTGAACAAAAACACCCTGAGCGATGAGTTCCACCTGCGTCCTCGAGACATGACACGCTGAAAAATATTCCATTCTATGTCTGGAAGATTGAGCCTCGAATTCCACGGATGTGAAATTCAATCAGCACTTTTGTGAAGTCGCTGTTCCCAATGAGTGATAGCTGCTTGATAGAACTGTCAGATTATTCTGCACACACACACACACACACACACACACACACACACACACACACTGTCACTTCATCCCACACAACCTCTCAGTATCTGTGTGTCAATGAGCTGACACACATCATTCTATAATGTTCATCAATGTGACTTAAGGTCACCTTCCAAAAATAGCAACAAAACTGATCAAATGTCAGTTTCAGTCATGCTGTGTGTCTTCTGTGTGGAGGGGGCGGAGCTAACACACCCCACCGTCTCCAGTTTCTGGTCGTCACAGTTCCTGTTTTATTTCATTTTATTTTAGTTGATTAAAGCTTATCAATATGAACATGAGTAAAGACGGACTGGAGCTCTGCGGCGGTTTTATAAGTGGGACCACTTGAGTGTGAGGGCAGAGTTTGGAGAGCAAACACGACTGAAATGAATCGGTGACATCAGTCAGAGCTGCTCTCCGGCTGAAACACGCTCTTGAATAAACAGGAAAGAGCCTCAGTGCCTCAGTCGCAGATCATGATGTTTGAATAGAATTGTTCACTTCTCTGCAGCCAGGGAGCAAAATGCTGTGACTCATGTTGCTGCCAAGACACACATGAAATAAAATGTTTTTTTCAACAGACAGCTTTGATTCTGGCCACGCCCATGCTTAGGTCGGTTTGGTGACTTGACTCAGACGTTCATAGCTCTGGTAGCGCCACTGACTGACGGCTGATGTGATGGATAAAAGACAAGTGTAAAAAAACGAGTGTAAACGTAGTAAACACGAACCCACCAGCAGCAGATACACTGCTGAAGCAGGCAGAAGTTACATACAGACGTTGCAAACAGGTGTTAAAATCAGACATCAGATGCTACAATCGGACGATACAATCAGAAAGCAGATGTTACTATCAGGCGTTAGTTACAACCAGACGTTACCCACACCAAAAGTTACTATCAGACAGATGTTACAAGAGGACAGGTTACTATTAGACATCAAAAGCAGACAGTCAATCAGGCCGTGGACGTTACAGTCAAACATTACAATCTGAGCTGGATATTGTATGTATGTAACAACATCACTGTGTATTCAGCATCCAACAACACAAGCATGAACACGTCTTTGTCTCCAGTTGGGGTGTTTTTGTAATGGAGACGTAAAACTCTGGTTTGAAGTTCTTCCGACTGATGTGACGGGCTGCAAATATAAAAGCGACACTGGCGCTACAGACACAATCAGACAGGGGGCCGGTGAAGGTGAGAGGCAGCAGGTCTGAGGAGGAACAGATACACGCATGAATAAAAGAACCGGGAGCAGAGCCGCAGGCGTGAACACTTGTTAGCAGATAACGCGCATCAATCACGCAGACGAGCACGGCTGAAGCTGTAATAAGGGCGTGAGCCCGAGGTTTTAGGTGGATCCAACGTGCAGAGAAACACAGTGGGAAACCGGGCATGAAGCAGACAGTTTATTGTCAAGGTAACAACCGAACGAACAAACAACGTAAACTGACTGCGCGGTGGCAAGCGGGCAGGAAACGAATTATGCGGGAAAACAAGCGAGGCCAAAAAGGCAGGAAGAAAACACCGAAACTTAACGCTTCACAAAAACTGGAGGGTCGACGAGAAATGACGAAAGGCGCGCACCAAGGCGGGAAAGGAGACGAAAACGAGGGAATTGACGGCAAGGCAACAAACGAGAAATACGATGGCGGGAGAGTCTGGCATGGGAGCACAAACAATCTGGCAGTGGGGTGAGGTGAGGAGGATCAGCCTGGCCACACCTCCACTGGCGACCAGAGGAAAGAGGGAGACAGGGGGGAACAAACAGAACACACAACAACTCAAAACAGCAACTCATAACAGTGGCTCGCGTGAGGTCAAATTTTCCTTTGTTTGATTTTACTGTTTGTTTCAAACATGTGAACAAAGAACAAACAGAACATCAACGTCGGAGAAGAAAACAACTGAACTTAATCAATAATGAAATAAATACAGAAAATGAGTGAGGTGTGGTGTGGAATTAACATATTCTGCTCTGGATACTTTTATGTCTGTTGTTGCTGTTATTTTTGTGGTTGATTTGTATATTTTATTTGTCTGTGTCAATTATTTCTCTATTTCAATTGTGCTTTCGGCTGTGAAACACAAGAGACTTTTCTCTCAAAAATAATTGGATTTTTTGTCAGTGGGAGAGATTTTAAAGAGATTTTTATGTTGTTTTCTCCCCCAAGTTATACATTTTTAATTTTTTTTATTTTATTCTATTTCTTCTGACTGTGAATACTGTGAATGTGTTTATTTTACTGTGCTGTCATAAGTGTTTTTAAGTAGAAATTTCATCTTCTTCTTCTTCTTCTTCTTCTTTTTCTTCCACTTATTCTTCTCAGTGAAACCCTGAAACACAATTCAACATTCAGGAGTATAAGTGAGTTGAAGGTTTTCTAGAAAACAGCAGACATAGAAGGCAGTGAACTGTGAGAGGAGGAAGAAACTCTGAGAAGTCTGAGGGCGAGTGCGATCTGTGAAAGCCCCGCTCAGTGAAACACAAATACCAACATAAATAGTCAACAAATACAATTGTGTTGGGCTGGACTCGCTGTCTGTTTCCTCATTAAAAAAAACTTTAAATGAGTTAGGATCCCTGTTCTTTTATTTCTCAAGTCACCGGGTGGAAACTGCTGAGTCATGGTGACACTTCAGCCAGGTGAGACTAATCAGTTCTCAGCGCTGGCGATTCACAAATTCTGTGGTTCTTGCGCAGACTGTTTGACTTATTGACGGACTCGCTGTCAAACTTGTTGTGAGACTCTTTGACTCGATGGCAGACTCAACTGACTCGTTGACTTGTTGGAATCTTTGGCAGGTGCTTTGTCTGACTCATTGACTCGCCAGACTCTTTGACTCACTGGAATCTTTGGTGGAATCCTTGGTGGACTCTTTGACTTGTTGTACACTTTGACTTGTTGGACTAACTGGAATGTTTAGCAGACTTCTCAGACTCTTTGGTAGGTGCTTTGTCTGACTCGTTGGGACTCTTTGACTTGTTCTCAGACTCTTTGACTCACTGGAATCTTTGGTGGACTCTTTGACTCGTTGGACTCTTTGACTTGTTCTCAGACTCTTTGACTCACTAGAATCTTTGGTGGACTCTTTGACTCGTTGGACTCTTTGACTTGTTCTCAGACTCTTTGACTCACTAGAATGTTTGGCAAACTCTTTGACTTGTCGTTCTCTTTGAGTCGGAATGTTTGGCGGACTCGTTGGACTCTTTGGCAGACGGTTTGTCTGACTCAATGGGCGCTGTCAGGTCCGTTGGACTGGTTGACGTCACAGTATTGTTGAAGTGTCGTAGTGTTACTCGACCGTCACTCCTGTATCTTCCACCAGTCCAGATCTTTGGCTGTGAAACTCCGAAGCTCAGATGGTTTGACGTCGTTGTTTGTCCTGTCCGACTTTCCACGCTGAGGTTGTTTAAAAGCTGCTGGAGTGAAGAGGATTTTTCCTACCTGACTCTCTCCTGTCAGTGACACACAAGGATGAAATGTCTCTGTGTCACTGCGTGAGTATAGTTATTCCATTTCAAACACGTACACACTCCGATAACAGTTTACTTTACAACATGACTACTTGTTTCCTCACCGATGAGGAACATCAGATGGTTTTAAGGAACCGTTGGATAGGTTGTTAGGTTTAAAGTCGAAACTTCCTGTTCCTGTTGGATCCAAACATTCATTCATTTTGTTGGACCTCTCTCCCATCTCACCTCCCTCCACCTTCATCTTCCTGTCATCACTTTCTCAAGATCCTCATCAGTTCCATCTGTCTCTTTTGTACTTCTAACCCTGACATCCTGTCCTTTCCCTCCCTCACTCCTCTTCATCTAATCATCCATTTCAGGCCGTGTCTGAGTCGGGTTCACCAATGAATGCAACATTTTCATGAAAATTTCACCTCGGCGATATCTATTATTCAGCGCCGGTGCCGCTTCATTAGACAGTCACACACAAACACGCACATACACTCACATGTACACAGTGAAAGTTACATTTAAAGATGTTTTCATGTATAAAATATTACGTATATGTAAAATACGTTTAAAATATTCATCACAACTGAGATCCTTTACATTGTGCCATTGTGCATTCATGAATGCCAGTTCAATACACGGCAGCAAGGTGTGATTTCCGTCAGTGTTGCTGTTGATTACCGTGAAATATTCATTCTTTTCTGGTGACGTTCCAAAGAAATGAAGCTGGGTCAGCGCGCCTTTGTTGTAATTGTTACCAAATTGAATTAATTTATATTATAAAGGAAAAAAAATAGCAATGATCATTCAGTCACAGCACGTCGACTCACAGCAAGTGCCTCAAGTGCACGCTGATGCACCTTGCTGTGGCGCTTTGTAATCGATAGGTGTGTTCTCTCCAAGTTAAGCTGTGTGTGAAATCGCATACTTCTATACTTAAACTTAGTATTTTGTGACATAAGTGCATTCAGACTGAATGAGTATGTGAAAATGTATTGTACTATGCACACTCAACTGGCTCTTCGAGATGGCGGCGGACAACAGTGACACCAGCGGCACCTTCCAATGGAATCCCGGCAAATGCTAATGTTTAGTTTGCTTTAGTCAGCGAGCAAACCCCAGCACATTTTCAGGAATTGATATTGTGGCATACGCTGGGTGCTTGTATGTGATAAATAAATTGTCACTAAATTCGCACTGATTTGAGACAGTAAGTAAGTACATAGTGTGTATAGTGTACTTGAATGAAGTGTACTAACATACTAAGTATGTGATTTGAGACACAGCACAGGACTCTTGACTTCAGAATCCAAGATGGCGTCAGTAGCTCAGTGTCATTGTCCATATAAACTGTTATTACTGTTTCAGTATCGCTTAGGTTATTTGTTAAGTTAAGCTAACAGTAGCCTCCAAGCTCGCCATGCGAATTTAATAAATTCTATTTATTAGTAAAGATGAATGATTCCTTATCAGTCCACAAAACTTTGCCTTGTGTGAGGCTCGATCAAGAGCTGAAGTATGTGACTGAAAAACTGTTGCTATGTGCAACAAAACAAATGATAATACGGGCTAAATCTCAGGATGTCAGCATATGTCAAGATCTTGCAGCTTTGTTTGGTTATTTAACCGGACGTGAAATTTGTTTTAAATTTACTGACCATATAACATGTGATGAGTTCACGGAGATAGAATTGGAGTATAATAGATGACTGACAGCAATCAATATTTGCAGCCAGCAGTAATCAGGAGCTGGCGTTTATAATACATCTCACCAAAAGTTTTAGAATTGAATTAATTCGTTTTTTTTCCCAGTTGTATTTGTATTTCTTCACTACTGCTGTTTGAACTCAAGTTTTCTATCAGATGTGGCTAAATGCGTCCATCCCAATGGAGGAATGTAAATGTGAACTGACAGCAATTAGGGGGAATAAATTACAAATGAGACTGTACAGATGGAGAGAGGTGCAGAGAGGAAAGGAAGAAAGATGAAGAGACAGAAAGCAGATGATGGAGAAGTGGAAGGGAGGTTTCCATCTGGGTTTCTGCTGAATCAGCGAGGCGGCGGAGTTTCGAACTGTCAGGACTTGCTGGCTGCACGCACACGCGGTTAGACAGCATTAATGAGTTTGAGCCAGAGTCAAACTGGAAACAGAGTGCTGAGAAAGATGCTGACGAAGACCAGTAAACAACCAACCGGGCCAAGAACGTCAGCGGTCGAGTGGCACAAAATAATAGTCACGGACATCAAACAAGCAAAGAGGAAGAAACGCTGCTGGAAAAGTAAGCACATCATTTACAAAGGAGGATGAACCTTTGCTGTGTGTGTGTGTGTGTGTGTGTGTGTGTGTCTGTGTGTGTGAGACGCAGCAGGAAGTGTTTCAGGTGGACCAGCACCAGAATCAATTACCCTTTGCAAAGCCTGACACTTTTTCATTTGCAACAACAATCCCAGCAGCAGCAAGCGCTGACGATTATGTGTCGAGGAGTTTGTGCACTATTGATGTGTTTTGCGGTTCAATTAGGGGCCGCGGCAGATGGAGAGAGTCGTCCTCTGGTCAGCAGGCAACCTCATCGGGGGATTCCCCTCACACTGGGCAGCGTTTGGTCCCGATATATAAAACACTGGGACAGGAAGTCATTCTCAGCTGTATTCATGTCATTGAAGGGAAATCATGTCATGTTTATCCATATCACTCCCACTTTTAGTCGGCAGTCAAGTAGTAAACCAGTGAACTCCCATGCACAGACAGCTGCACTGGTTATCTTTGGCTGGTGAGCTGGAGCGTGTGTGTGTGTGTGTGTGTGTGTGTGTGTGTAATCTCATCTTCCATCTTCCAGAGTCAGATCTTTCTGAATCAACAGAACATGCTGTGGCCCAGTGGGAGAGGAGTTCCAGCTCCAGTGGATCGAGTCTCTGCCCAAGTCGTCACTGAACCCCTAATTGTTCCCCCGGCGCTACCACGGGTGGTTGTCTGCTGGTCTGTGTCGAGATGTTAAAAACTGTCACACAACTGTCATGTGTAGGTTGAGATGATTCTGTATCTTAATCATTTTACCTGACGAAACAACGGTGTCAGTTTACTGTACATCAGGTGTGGTCATTGTCTTTTTGTTGTGAATATCTACTCATCCATCCACAACGGCTGTGTAAAGCTCCATTTATGCTTCTGTGACGCAGACCTCTGTAACTCTGATTGGACTGTTTGTGTCACGTGACTTTCCCAGCTCCCTGAGCGTCTCTTGTCCGTGTTTGCCGAGAAACTGCATCCGCTTGTCTGTGATTTATGAGCGGGACGTGGTGGACATTTTGTTGTAGTTAGTGCGGTAACAAGAGCCGTTCACTTTCAGTCGCTATCGCTTGAAGTAAACAAACAAAAACACTGATGACCAGAAAAACACTCACGTGGGCATAACTAAGATTGTCCAGTCATCCTCATCATAGTAACACCGACCTGTCCCTCTTCCCCAGGCCATACAAGACGATCCAGAATGTTCTTGCTCAACCAAGGGACCACCGACAGGTTGGACGTACTCAAAACATCACCCCAGGAAGCATCCCAACCAGATGCCTCAGAAACCACGGCCTAAACTGAGCCCTGAAGTCTGAGTGCAGCAGAGGAAACTCGTGTGGACTGCTCATATTTGCAGCATCATCCTTTCTGTCATTCCCCAAAGAACACAGCCATACCTAAGGTTTGCAGCGTAAACATTCATGAGCACACCTTTTCACAACATGCTGTTCCACCCTCGTTACTTTCCTTATTCGTGTGCTGCCGTGCTTCTTGGGTGTAATTTGTTTTGTTTTTTTTAAGGAGGTCCTGTCAGCACTTGTGAGTGTCATAGTGTAAGAATAGTTTAATGACTGTCACGATACCGCCACGCTCACTGCTAATAGACTGGTTCGTACTGTCAAAACTGGGAACCAAATCTGGAACTGAACTGCGCTCAGGCAGCGAAATGCATCGGAACGTGGACTGGGTGGTGGTTTTACATGATCTACAGGAGGAAGCAGACAGTTAAAATAAAAACACAGAGCTAAAGGTTGTAATTGAGGGTAATGATTACTACGTTGGTATAGAGACTTCTGCATTCCTTAATCAACACACACTGTTCCTCCAAGATGGGAAAAACCCAGGATCAGCAGAATGAAAGAGCACGTGTTTAGAATGTCTGCAAATACAGACGGGAACGGTCAGAAAGAGAAACCCAAGCAAGGATATATAATATATATAGGATATACATCTAATCTGGAACAGGAGACACATTGAATGAGCGCTCAAGTTAGCTAGTTAGCACTATTTACCACAGAAAGCAAATGATTAAACACAATGTGACAACAACGCTGTGTCGTTCCTATCAGCAGCAGCAACATCACCTAGTTCGAGTATCTCCGATTTAGACAAATGTCCGGATTGTGCGGAAGCTTCATTGTAGCAATCAGGAAAGGAGAAGACGACTGCTAGCTATGCCGCTAGCTATGCCGCTAGCTATGCCGAGGGACATGGCTCCACACCCGGAGAGACAGAGAGAGACTCATGTTTACTTGCGGTATTTCTCATTCGTGTGCAGGTTGACGACAGGAACTTCCTGTTCAATCACAGGAAGTCCAGACTATCCAAAACACTCTAGTTTGATCCAGACCGAGACCACCTGTTTTGGGCCAATTTTTGGTTCTTTCGTCTGGGGAGAGTTCACATTTGTACATGTGGTTCAGATGAAATTGAAAACTCTCAAAGTCCGGACCATCCTGAGTGTGTGTATGACTCTGCTGATGGAGTCATCTGTCATCTGCAGCACATTATATTGTCACGAGCTCCTTCTGAACTAACGTGAGGTCTGAAGTCGAGCTTCAGACAAACCAGCGACTGTTTACTGATGAGTTCAGTCTTTTCTTAATTTCCAGCTAAATTGCTGCCAGTAGCTGATTTACTTGTGTGGACAACAACACATTCACATATTTCACAAAAAACCAAACACAAGTCAACATTTTATTCTGATGACTGGTTTGATGTTTGTGTTTGGAGGGAAATATTAGTTGTACATTGAACCGTGGAGCCACAATGTGCTGTACGTCTACTGACCTTCAGTCAGACAATTACAAACCACCCACACAGCTACGCTAAAAGCACGTGTTGAATGCTGAAGTGTTGAAAGATTCACTCCACATCCTGATAGACCAGGGCTCTGCAATAGGCAGACTGCGGTCCCAGTCCAGAACTCTGGAGTTTTCCAATCCGATTTCTCTGCGCAGAGAGCGTATTTTAAATAAGTGGGATAAAATCATAAGACTGTGTTTGGTGTGAGGTGGTGATGAGATTGTAACATTCCCATTATCAAAGTTTTTTCAAGCAAGTAGTGACAAACCTCTACACATGAAATGACACTGACAAGATGGTTGCTACTACCACGATGTGAAAAAACATGTCTTTTCTGTTCACGTTCATCTTTGAAGACGCTGCATCAACCACAGCGCTTTAAGTACCGTTGAGGCGGTGCGCCAGCCTATAATGTTGCACAAAAAGTACTTCAAACAATGATTCAGACACTTAGAATAAAACACGGAGGTGAAAATGAAGTTGTGAATGAGCTAATGTTTCTACCAATTTCCCTGCTGTGAACACAATGAAGGTTTATCCTCTCTTATTTTGAAAATGTTAATATCTATGTATACAGGACGGAGACAGATAACATGGCTGCACATCCACCTGCTTCTACACATCAGAAGTCAGAAGCATCATCTATTCCTTATCGGCACAGAGGTGCTAAATAATTAACGTGAGCAAGTTTAAATCTAAGTCATTTTTTATTCATCTGTTTTCTCTCTCCTGTCAATACAGCAGCCTGGAGGCACGCAGCTGTACGTCAACGGGCTGAAGCTTCTCCTACACAAACCGTGACACAACACACACACACACACACTCAGCTTTAACACTTTTCGGGGATGACAGCGCAGTGAGAGACAGATTGTTGAGCACCCAGAGGAGCAGCTCACACATTCACCACACTGACATATAGTGGGCTGGTTCTCGTTTTCCTGATTAACCCCGTCTGTTCTTCCCTGACTGAGTGTTCTCTGGAGGATAAAGTCCTGAACCAGAACCAGCACGTTTTTAAATCAGCCAAGAACGTGAGCTACCAATAACCACCAAGGGTTTGAAAGTATATTCAGACAATTTCTTCAGCATTTTTTAACTTTTAGTTCTGCTAGTTTTTTTTTATTAATTTGTTTATTGTTCAGCCAAGCTGATCACAGATTTGTTCCTGCAGCCTCATCTGAGGGAATGAGGGCACTTGTTTCTTTTCAGCAAAATATTTATATTCAAAATGAACAATTTCATGCATGAATTAGGGTTTTGGGATTTCACCCGACAGGATCCTGATCCCAAATCAGGTATGATGTTGTGATTCAGTCCAGAGCAGGAGAAGGCGTCCAAACAATCGCACCGCCTCCATCCATATCGTCCATCTCTACGTTGTTAGTCATTTCCAGCCGTTGAATGTTGTTAACAGTGAGGCATTACAGCCATTTCAGCAAAAACAACTACAACAGAAGTCAGCATGGATTTGTTGTCATTCAGCACATGCAGCACACACTATGAACGAAGTAGTACCATTTCTTCCAGCTCAATAGCAGTAACACAAAGTCATTCTGACACATCCACACTTATAACAGCCACACTTATACTAAAGAGTATAAAAAGTCCCAGGAAGACAATATCACACCAATACAGCAGATATTCAGCAGCATGTACAATGTGATGTACGTAGTAAAAAACAGAATAGTGCAGATGAGAGTTGATTTAAAAAAAAGTTACTGTGACCAAATCTTTCAATGGGAGGCAAAACCATACACTGCTACAAAACACTGTTTCTGCTCCTTTTCTAACTGTCAAGTTACAAATCCATGCAATTCATGGTTGAATATCTTGACACACCTGGTCCTGGGGGGCAATCATCCACAATCTATCATCTATAATCGTTATAACTATTCACTCTGTTTTGTACTCAAACAGAGGAAGCAGAGAAAAGAATAGTAGAAGAAGAACAAAGTCCAACATC
>CAAKHB010007047.1:0-16834 GCA_901007665.1 Aeoliscus strigatus
GAGAGAGATCACTTCCTGTCGATGCACGTGCGCACAAGAATGTGGCGCACCACGAGTGCGTGAGGGTGCGTGCGCAGTGCTGAATCAGGAGGATGGCGCGGGCACGACAGCCACATGAATCTACTTCAGTTGACAGCGTGCGTAAATGTTTAGACCAACAGAAGAAGTGCGGACGCGTGCTTTCACTCGAGGCTTATTATCAAGCAGCAAATTGACACAACAACACGCAGAGATATACAAATACATATACAAATAGATATACAAATAGATTTGTCAAGTATCAGTGAATCAGTTGATAAAGGCCCTTTGTTCCCAGAGAATGCAGTCACGTCGGACTACGGAACTGTTTAAGGAATCAAGACTGGCGATGTTTTATTGAGAATGCAGCTTCCACACGAATTGGTGGATTTTGTGATTAAAATGTAAATGAGAGGTCTGGCGCGGGCGCGGGCTCTTTTGGCCCGTCGAACAGGGTAAAGTGTGTTGAGATACAAACTATTTTCTGCAGTGTGAGGGCAGCAGGGAGGATCTGTGGCTCAAAGCCATCACCGGGTTGCTGGAGGAGATGCATTCTTTATTCTGAGGAGGAGGAGGGGGAGGAACTGGAGACAGAGAGAGAGAGAGGGGGGGGATCGAGAGAGAGAGAGAGAGAGCACACGTCGCACTACCAACTAAAATCCATCTAAGAAAACAACTCCAGGGAAGTGTGTGACTGAGCTGTATCGACACTAAAGGCAAGTTGGCGTCCTCCACTACAAGAACGGACCCAACGGACGCAGCTGGCCGCTATGGCCCGTGACGGACCAGACGACTGCGTCCGAACAGACCCGGCAGAGGGAGAGAAAAGGCGCTGCGATCACCCCGTCGCCGCGTTCTTCGGTCCTTGCGTATCACAGAAGATGTTGAGTTAAAGCAGAGCTGCGACCCGAGCTGGGAAAGACAGAGAGAGAGAAAGAAAGACGCGCGGGCACAAGCAAATATGTTGTTCTGTCGGCTGAGCGGGTTGACGCGGAGCATCGGATCCGACTCGCACCAGCGTCACCGGACGGACCTTTACGCATGATTACAGCCGACTGCACGACGGCCAGAGGCGTAAAGAGAAGGGGAAAAGTTGAAGTGGCTCTGTCATGGATGAAGGCTCGGCACAGGTACAGTTGGACGTCACTGACTCTGTGGTCACTGAATCAGTGGGGAGAAAGGGATCTTTGTGATGGAAGGTTTTTTTTTCCAAATGAAAAACAGCAAGAAAACACAAATCATGTCCAGACCACCCTGCAGGAAAACTCCAGCAAGAAACGTACAGTATAGGAACACACATTCAGAAGTGACTTTTGAAGATTCATCAAATAAAATGTCGGCAGGTTAATTAGACATTTCGTCGAGTTCAACATCGCTGCGCAGTGAGTCATATTTTCACCCTGGAGAGAGCCTGCCTTCTTTTTCTTCTGAGGAGCTCACACTAACTGTACAGGTTTCAATTCCCCTTTGAAATAATTCATCCAAACGACCCCCCCTCACTGGGCAGCCTTTGAAGTGTACCTGATCCGCCTCTTAAATACCCGATCCATTTGAAACTTTTAATTGCGTTTCTGCCGGCAAATCCAGTTCTAATCGGATTGTCCTGGCCACATATCACAGCGTTCATCTGGTGGTGAGAAACTGTGCTCCTTCGACTGGAAATAGAATAAAAATGAAAGGAAGATTAAACAAAAGTCTTTTTAAAAAACTTCGTCTTTGATCCGGCCATATCCGCCATCTTTGTTGTGTAGGAGCGAGTTGATATCACCTGGTTATTGGATTCCTAGAGACATTTTATTTATGCAGCCGTAATAATCTTAATACTGCTGCCTTCTGCCGTTGATTCTGCCTCTGTGGCAGCGCATTTCATGGCCTCATCTGGTTGCTTATTTTCCCTGAAGCATATTTGATTAAATTTAGCTCTTTCAATTTGGAAAAGTAGATCACATTTGTGTGTTCAAGGATTTTTTCTCTTTCTCATCCGCAAAGCACCCACGGAGGTTTCCTATCATCAACAAATATGTTTGTAACAAAAAGTGAAAATACATTTACTGGAAACTATGCATACATTTAATTTTAATTTTCAAAATATGGTCCCATCATGATGTGAATAATTAAGGAATTTCAATGGGAACGTTTAACCGTAACTACATGGATTCACATTATTTTCTGAGTTATGTGACTGTTGGAGATTACCTGCAGGACACCAGAGAAGAAAATGAAACTTGATCATTTTTGTGATCAACATTCAAGCCATCGTTCTAATAACCGAGTGTCATCCAACGGTGGCTCGGATCGTAGCTGCTGATGACAACCGGCATCTTTCAATCAAATGACACCGGGCATTAAAACTACTTGAGGGTTCATAAAACTTGGGTCTGGGGTCTACAGTAATCCCAGTGGCCTTGTGCTTGAGAACAAACATCTTCCTGTTGAAAAACAGCCTGTCTCGATAATCATTTATAAAGGTGGAGGAACGCCATTGTTTTGCGAAGTGATTTCATTTGACAGAGAGGAGTTGCTACATGATGCCTCGTGTATATTCTGTGACTCTTTCTTCCTTCCCTGCTCTCCCATGATGTTGTGTTCACACCTATGTATAATAGCGGGCACCTCCTTGTGCCAAAACATCACTGTTTACTGTAAGCACTTGTGCTTTTACTGGTGTACTATGGCCAACAACATCTACTAAGACAGAGAAAACATGGTGCAACTTGATTTCAGTTCTGTTTGGGAGGCAATATGTGCATTTTTGGGAAAAAAAGAGTTGAATTGCACAATTGCTCATTTTAGCATATTTTCAACTTCAGCATAGATGTTGCTTAGAATCCATGAGTGTGTGTCCTTGCAGTTCTCTATTACCTCCTTTGATAGAGTGGAAGGGACAAAAGCCTTCTTTATGTCTGTGACACCGGATGTGAAGGAGCTGTTCTGAATATTTATCAGATGGTTTGACGTTTTTTTTTTTTTTTTTTTTCAGTCAGAGCATAATTTGACATCGGCAGTGAACGGTGTTTGTGACTGCCTGTTCTTAAACGTTGAAAGAGCGAAACACAGTTGAAATGTGTGTGTGTGTGTGTGTGTGTGTGTGATAGTGCTTTTGCTCATGTCTGTATGTAAAAAAATAGACACAGAAAGAGAGGGGTAAGAGTGTACCCCTTTTTTTCTGAGGACAGACCATCTGCGAAAATATTAATCTGGCATTTCTTTGTTTTCCCACAGGTCCGTGATTCCAAATGTCACCCTCCTTGGACTCTGCCTCAGCTGGGGACCAGCAGTGTGTGACGGACAGGCAAGTGGAGCCTGCAGTGGCTCTCAACTGTGTGACTTCAAATTGGCCCTGGCTGAGCTCTGCATGGAGTAACGAGTGAACAGCCGTGCTAGGGTCTGACGTCTCACCATGGATGGCCTCAGTCAAAGGACTGGTCGCCACTAATGAGACCATTACTCTTCAGCTGAGGACTATAGCCTTTAAAGGATTACTCCCACATTTTCCTGATCTTTTTTCCACTTAAATACAGCATTATCACACTCTCCTAGG
The DNA here is from genome assembly GCA_901007665.1 of Aeoliscus strigatus. Taxonomy (NCBI): domain Eukaryota; kingdom Metazoa; phylum Chordata; class Actinopteri; order Syngnathiformes; family Centriscidae; genus Aeoliscus; species Aeoliscus strigatus. Next base: position 3,560 of record CAAKHB010007047.1, read on the forward strand.
TTGACTGTATTGGCCTTGGTTTTTGGTGGACATATACCTACATCATTTTCTGACATTCATATTAATTTTATTCCCTCACACATACTTTTTTTCCCTTTTTTATTGTTGGTTCTCTGGTTTGTAATTTTTTCCACTATGGAGTTTCCTGCCGGACCTTGGAATAAAGATTGGGCTTCATTCTTACAGTTTTGGTTGACTGTCATCCTGAGCCTCCAAATGCAATTCAGCATGGGTGCCTCATGCCCAGAAGAGTGTCGTTGTGACAATTCTTTTTTGTACTGCAACGACCGCAGCCTGACATCAGTGCCTCTGGGGATACAGGAGGGCTACAAGGTCCTCTTCCTACATAACAACCAGATCAACAATGCTGGCTTTCCTGTGGAACTTCACAATCTCGAATCTGTGGAGACTGTTTATCTCTATGGCAACCAGCTAGACGAGTTTCCCATCAATCTGCCCAAAAACACCAGGGTGCTGCATCTACAGGAGAACAATATCCAAACAATCTCAAGAGCAGCCCTAGCCCAGCTCACTCAGTTACAGGAGCTGCACCTTGATGATAACTCCATTTCCACCGTGGGGGTGGAGGAAGGGGCCTTTAGGGAGGCACTAAGCCTGAAACTCCTCTTCCTCACCAAGAACCACTTAAGCAGTGTACCTATTGGCCTGCCAGAGGACCTGAAAGAGCTGCGGTTGGATGAGAACCGTATTGCAGTTATTGCAGAGGAGGCTTTTCAGAATGTTACGCGTCTGCAACGTCTCTTGCTGGATGGAAACCTGCTGACGGACGAGGGCATTGCGCCAGGGACCTTCCAGGACTTGGCAACTCTCCGCGAGCTAGCACTGGCCCGCAATTCACTCACCTTTCCCCCTCCCCTTTTACCTTGCCAGTCACTGGTCAAACTAAGCCTGCAAGAGAACCAGATTGACCAGATCCCAGTAGCAGCCTTCGCCGGACTAAGCAGGCTGGAAAAACTAGATATTTCCAACAACCAACTTCAGACTCTGACGCAGGGTGTATTTGACAGCTTGTCAAGTCTAAGGCATCTCATGGTGCGAAATAATCCTTGGCGCTGTGACTGTGCTGTGAAATGGGTTGTGGTGTGGCTCAAGTCATTGCCTTCATCCATAAATGCCAGAGGGTTTGTGTGTCAGAGTCCAGAAAGGGTCCGTGGCATGGCAATCAGAGAGCTCACACTGGATATTATTGACTGCCCAACTGGGGCTAACCAGCCATTCTGGCCCACTCTCCGCTCTACGCCTCCTCCTCCACCCACCACCACCCCTATCACCACTATGGTATCCACCCTTATTACCACATCTATTCATCACTACTTTGACTCACCCTCCCCACCCTTACCCCCAATAAATAACAATCCTCATGGACCTCTGCCTCCTTATGAGGACCCCCTTCAGATCTCCTTCCATGTGGTCAACTCTTCAACTATCGAGGTGAGCTGGACTTCTTATTTTACCGTCACAGCCTACAAGGTCACTTGGGTCAAAAGGGGCCAAAGCCAAATAAATGAAGGGATGCGGGAGCGTACAGTAAGTGGGGACCGGCGGCATATAAGCCTCACCAACTTGGAGCCTCGGTCTGTCTACCGTATCTGTGTGCATGTGCTGGACACCCTTAACTCCTATCGGCCAGGAGAGGATACTATATGCTCTGAAGCCAGGACCAGATCGGCCATGCCTACTAAGTCTCCTGGCTCAGGGCAAACTCCTCAGGAGAGTGTCAACTCCACACTGCTAATGGCTAGCATCATAGGTGGGGCAGTGCTCATCATCTTGATAACACTTCTTAGCCTATTCTGCTGGCACATGCACAGGAAGAGTCGGTCATCTTCGACCAAATGGAAATACAACCGGGGCAGGAGAAAAGATGACTATTGTGAGGCTGGAACCAAGAAGGATAACTCCATTCTGGAGATGACTGAAACCAGTTTCCAGATAGTGGCGCTGAACAATGAGCAGCTGCTCAAAGGAGATTTCCGCATTCAGCCTATCTACACACCCAATGGGGGAATTGGATTTAGAGACTGTCACCTCAGTAACAACAGCATAGCTTATTGCAAGAGCAGCAATGTGCCCAGTACAGAGTTCTGCCATACGTGATGCAGCAGTAAATAATACAGTGGCATTCACACACACCCACACACACCAGAAACACGTATCAATACATAAAATAAACAACATACATTCTTTGTATAAACAACTAAAACACAAAAATGTGAGTGAACTATAACTGTACTATATATATTTCCATGTACTGTCTACCATGTAATTTATACTGTGGATAATAATGTGGGATTCTCTGCTATCTTTTGTATTCTTCGAAAAAAGATGTAAGTCTGTTTTTATAACCAGCAGGGTTTTGAACGTTATTTTAATGGTCAGTACTGTACATGAACATGGATTTGTACAATCACGGCACCCTGGGTGTAGCTTCTGACACCTCTGTCAGCATTGTAAATGTTGGGCACTTTGAGGGCTGAGATCCTTTGCTAACCACAGAAGCAGAATACGGCTCGTTTGTGCTTTAAAACACATAAAACCCTCCTCAGTACATGAGAACAGCAGTAAAGGCAACAGAGCACGGGGAATAAAAAATACACTGCTGATTAGACACTGTGGAAATATAGCACTGGTTCAGTGGTGGTTTTCTTGTAAAAAGAACTAAAGTGCACTTTGTTATTGATTGAGGCAAGCAGTTGTGTAGGTATCGGAGTTGTTAAGAAAAAAAAAGAAGACATCCTAAAAGTGCCTCAACAGTGTATAGTTGTTCCAGTTTAACAAAGGTGGTTTTCGTCTAAGTTTTCAGAAACTCAGAAATTTGATGGTGAACTTATTAATATGGGCATTATAAGCAAGAAGGGTTTATTGTTCTTGGTGAGGTGCATGAATGAGAAAGTGGAAAATCCCCCAATTGGCTTTGCTTTTTTTTCTTTCAGTTTTCCTAGGTCTAGCAAGTGAGGCCACAAGGGGGCACTTTTCCACAGTGTTGTATGTGGGACAGAGGAACAGAGGGCACGAGGCAGACAGGGCAAAAAGCGGATAATTCTCCTTTCCTCCACACTTCCCCTGCAGTCCATTACTCATGTCAAACAGCACTGAGTATTATTGCTCATCAAGATACTTCATGATGTGAAATCCTTTAAAACCAACCGTGTTGTTTGTGCTTGGTGGATAAATGATGGTGATTTTCACCGTTGTGGTCTATCATGGTGGCCCTTGTTCTAGTGTATGTGTATTTTCCTGTGCGTTGTGACACACACACAACACTTACCATCCACCTACTCATTTCAACCTCATCTCAGTGTTCATTAGGCTTTTTGATTAATTAGGAAATTACAAAGAAAAGATCACAGTCCACCCACGATCTTTTACAAAGTATGGAACAGTTGTGACTGAGAGGCTCATCGAGCCTCTTGTCATTCATCCCTTTGTCTGAGTTTATGAGACAGCGTTATTCTATGGTTTAATCATTTAAACAATGCACATGCTCATTTGGCAATTTCACTATTTTCTGAAATGAGGATTCTCACACTATCTTCCGCCTTTGACTGTCTGCCTTCCTGTCTGTCCCTCCACCTCTGATCCCTGCATGGGCTCAATTAAAACAGTTTTCTTGCCCGTCAGCTCATGGTCGGCGGTGGCAGTGCTTTGCATGTGTGGTGCCAGTGAGAGGTCTTCATTATACACTTCTTAAGAAGACTTTATTTGATTTGACAAGGTTTTATTTTGAGGGGCCAGGCTTAAAAGGTTCCCACCATTGACAACTTTGCTCCCCCTGTCCCCTCTTCTCATAATCCGCGACCAAAAAAGGGAAAAAATATGTAGACCTCATTTTCACTTGGCTGCTTGAAGCTCCTGCTGGGTGAGAGTGTGTTAACCCTTTGAGAGTTGCACAGGTTTCATCTGCTTGATCACACACCGAACTAAGTCAAATACGTCAAGTAGGCAGAACATGAAAAGCAACATCAGTTTTAAGGGCTTTTACTCAACTGATTCTCCAAGTGTTGAGATTATCTTTGAGAGGATTTTCAGGAGTCTGGGTTTCTTTAAGTAGCTGCACATACTCTTATTCCATCATAGCTCAGACTTTAAGGTGATGCACAGACGTTGTTGAAAATCTGTTTCAGCATTAAGGAACACCATGAATGTTTGTAGCTCTATTTAACGTCCTGTTTAGTGTCATATTATAACTTTAACTCTTCCTTTTAGTAATCAAAAAAGGCTGTTCAGCTACGATAGCTGTTGCTTCCTGCCTTTAGTAGTTATGTGAAGAAAAAGGCAAATTTAACCATCTGCTAGCACTAGCTTGATATTTGTTCCATTCAAAACTTGTGCTGAGAGTGAAAATAAATAAAATTAAGAATTCCTTTGAGTGGAATAAACACCTTTAAATGAATTATTTTGAGTGCCAATGCTATTTTCATTCCGACTATTTTTGCATATGAACACTTTTGCAAAACAATGTTGTAAACAATTATTTGGTTTGTTAACACTGAGATCTTCTGTGGTTATCAAAGCATCTCCACTTTTCATTGAAATCCTTTTATACCAATTATCCACATGTCAGCACACTCAATACACGCTTTCCGCCGAGACACGCTAGATTGCCCTGACCTGTGCTTTGACCTGCCCTTTGACCTACCCTGCTTAATAATCATGAAGCTTAACTGACCGAACTGTGTGTTTTGTGCTGCACCAGCTAAACATGATCCTGCATAGAAACACTTGAACATTGATATCTGTGTTGAATGTGTTGAATATTTAATTACATTTTTTTCTGTTTGTTTCTTCTTTTGTTGCAGACAAAATCCCTACACATGTAATAGATCAGGTCAAGCTATTGCAACAAACAGTATCTCTGCTGTTGGTGAATGTGTAACAGAGACATATATTTGCCTTACCTTTTATGCAGGACTGAATGCTAGAAAGCTAGAGCAAGTTACGTGGGAGTTAGACAGAAAGGGAGACGATGAGAGATTAAATAAAACAATAAGAAGAATGCTGAACTGAAAGAATATTTTCTGCAGTCACAATGCTAACAAGAAACATTAGGCTGAACATAACATACACTAGATACTAAGAAACTGTTGATCCATACTGTTAGAGGGGCCAGACTGGAAAGGAGCTTTGGTTTTCACATGACTTTTTATTTTCAACTTCCTTGATAGCATATTGCTGTGATCAGTGGAATCACATAAAATGTGTTACGGACTACCAGAGACATTTTATACTGTTTCAGGGTGCAGAGAAGTCATTTTCCATATCGCCCAGTGATTGGTTGAAAGTGACAATGTTTTTGTTTTTCATCTCTTGTGAGCAAATCCATGACTGCAAATATCTATTAGCCAGTAACATTCATTCAAAAGATTTTGCATGTACTGTATTTAGCTTCATAACCTTTCATTTCTACATGAACTTGCCAGTTTTGGGGTTTTAAAAAGTATTTTTAAAGCAATCACCAAGTGGTGGTTAGGATGCAGAGGGTCTAGAGAACATAGGCTACAGATTTAGTGTGTGTGTAAAATGGCTATTTTGGGATACTTTGCTATCCTGGCTTCTCATCAAAACTCCACAGTGTTACGTTAGCGACCCACACTAAGATGTTTCTTAGGAACCAAAGTAAAATTTTTGTTCTCATGATGAAATGTTAATGTTGTTCCATGTATGTGCCTTGAGGTTGAACTTACAATGTAAAGTCCCTGAAACCTTTAAATGTTTTTGCACAAACTGTAAATACTTAAGTGAAGCTTTTTGAAAATAAAAAAGCCATTGGATTTGAGTGATTACTCCTCTTAATCTTAGAAAACTGCCTGTATTCAAAAGAAGCTGATTGTCTGCTCTGATGAGTGATTCCATGTATTTTGTCTTCTGGGTCAGAGATTTGCTCTGTGTCACACCGTGCCATGTTATCCTTTTACTCGTGTAGTAGAAGCTAGAGACATGTTAGCCTTAGCAGCGCACAGCCCAGAAAATCATTGGGGAAGGCAAGAGAGTTAAAACAAATAAATTCAGATAACTAGATGATAGATGATGGTTTGGTCCTGTAATTTCCCAATTAGTCAAATCGTGACAACTTTGTTACTTCCTGAAAGGAAATTGTGTAACTATCAGTGACTAATCTCCTGTGAGATGCAGGCTGTTTTACTGGTGATGTGTAAATTGACGACTACTATAACTAGGATTAGCCTGAAATTATTAAGAGCTGCAACTTCATCACTGACAAATTCTACCATAGGATTTTCAGCAATGTATGTCTTCACATTAATTATCATTTTAAGAAGGTGAGGTGTTTGTCATGTTCCAAATATCAGACATAATTCAAGTGTGTGTGTGTGTGTGTGTGTGTGTGTGTGTGTGTAATTGTTCAGTGAACAGATGTTACCTAGATTTTTTTTTTCCATCTTCATTTCTGGCAGAACAGCCCAATTTGTGATCCTCATTTCGCATTTCAGCATCTTCTAATCAGCTTGAAAGTGGAAGAAAGTGACGGGTGTACTTTTAAGCTGATTCGTATACTAGGTACAGCAAACACTGACATCTGGTAGACTGAACACTAAACTGTCAGCTACAAAGCTTCACTCTGTTATTACTCAGCTCTTCCATCGCCTTTAAAGGACTTTAATTAAAGACTGACTACAGGTGAGGCCTTTGCCTCTTTTGAAGTACTTTAGGTTAATGCATGTCAGGAAAGGGCCACTAGATGTCTGCCCAGTTGCGGCCAATGGAGATTGCCATGAACATGCAATAAAGCTGACAAAATCAATTTAGTTTGCTTTAAGGCAGGAATGAAGACAAGGTTTGCTTCAGTCTATGTCTACCTGGAAAGTCCTAACTCTCTTTGATGATATATGTTGTAATTTGAGTAAAAGGATACCAAACACTGCAAATATTGTTAAGGAATTTGTCTGGTAGTATTTCAACATTGCACAAATCATCAATCCAATGACTATTTTAGATGTAAATTGAATTTGTCCTCCCAATTTTGGATTACCGACCCAAAGATTACCATGTGGGAATAAAACATAACCCAATTCCTGCCTGTGAAAACATTCCAAATCCTCTGTGCTCCTGCGAAAAATACAAATTGAATTCTTTGCTTATTGTCTACAGGGAGCCTTGACAACACTTTTGCCAAAGAAAAGACACAGTCATTGTTTTCCTCTTGTTTGCAACAGCAACTCACTCGATGTGATTCTGAAATACACTAACTGAACAATTCAGACAATGTTTTAAAGATTTTGCTGGTTTTATACTATGAAGTTTGGATTAATTAATAGTAGTTATGTTGACACAATATTGCTATGTTTTCTATTATAATTCAGTCCTATATAGCAACACTATCCATGACAATACTACACCATAATAGAACATGTCCCCTCTCCAGCTTTACAAAGGTGTATTTTACAAAGCTTTTGTGTGTCTACGATCACGTTACATTGTACACTGCACTTCAACTGCCTGTATCTTCCTTAAGTGCCTATATCACTGGATTGACAAACAACCTTGTGCTAGTGTTTTTAATAGACTGTGAAGGTGCATACATTTATCATTGTTCAAATGACGCTGCTGCCCTTGTCCTACTGTCACACTCTCCATTCCCCCAGTGCAAGATGTGCTGAGAGTAGGGCGATAAGATAATAGCGAGCATTGCATCTTTCACTTAAGTGAGACTGTGCTCCCACCATGTAAACACATTCAGCAATAATACATGCACTGCAATGCTAACTAGAACTCCAAGAAATAACTCTGAAAAAGACACTGCTTTACTACAGATGTAGTATCCCCGCCGAATGATGATCGGAGTCTTTATAACTGCTGAATCTTTTTATTTCCGTTCTTCAACGACAATACACCTTCACTTGACTGTCAGTTCTTCATATATTCACCATTGATTCACCGTATGAGACAATAGTCATACAGTAATCCATAGTTAGCTTGAATGTTAAAGCTAACTAAAGAAGAAAAACAAACTACCTTGACTTAAACAAAGCAAAGAAGGAAAAAAGATAAGAAAGAGACAACTAGTAATTGATCTATAAGGGATAGTTATATGTGTAATCTGAAAGCAGACATACTTTGTGCCTCTTCAGGGGTGAATGTAAAAATGTAGAGATAATCCTTGCTTTGTTCCTGTTTCTCTACCTCCTTCCTCTTTTGCCATTCAGTTATTCTACTGCCTTTTTACCTGCTGTCATCAAATAGTTGTCACAGAAATGCAGTTAACCACTGCTTATCAGGAAGTTCCAAAGTAAAGGTTTCAATATAAATGACAAATGCAAAGGATAAAAGTCTGTTCAGGTATTCCCCTAAAATTACGAATGTTTCTATGAATAATAGAATTACAACTAATTTTCACTCAAGAAACAATGAATGAAAATGAGAATCAACCTTGTTAAGAATTTCGAGTGAAATCAGCTAACTCTCAAACTTTGCTCGGAAGCTATAATCTTAAGAAGCCTCCAAAAGCAGAATTAACTCCTGTGCTGTACATTCTAATACAGAGAGTTGCCCTGAGCACATGCCCATTTTGGTCAATCTCATATCTCCTATCGAGATTTTCACTCTCCTCGCAAGTCTGTCCTTGGTGGGCGGTTTCTTTATGACCCTTCCAATCCTCCATTCTCCTCTAGGAGACAATCCATCCACATCCATCATGATGTGTCCCACTAGCAGATTTCATCTTGGTGCGTGCCATTTCTGTCTTGCCATGATGTTGAAGATATTCTTGTTTGAAACGGCTCCAGAACTGCTCTGCCAGATATTGCACTCTTCGCCATCTTTTCCTTCCATATATTTTTTCCTTGAGGAATGTGCCAGACTGCCCTAGATCTGGATGAGATGGTTAGGGGTCAGAGGTTCTCGACTGTCTGGATCAAGTAGGTTGTCTTCGGTGAGGGCTCTGCTATTCACTATGGCCATGGCTGTCAAGCAGAGTCCATAAAGCGTAAAGATAAGTCGTTCAATCGTTTTTGGGAGAGAGATCACGTGGTGTTCAGAACACTCCTGACCATTTTGGTCTGTCGCCCCCATACACCACATGCATGGTTGTTTATGCAACAGGAATGTACATAACATAGCTGTTTCCAACTCTTTCATGGCTACTTTGAATTTGTTTTTAGCGCCTACAATTGTAATTATGAATTATTTTCATATTAGTAGTCTGAAGAAGACGTATGTAAATCTGTTCTGCTGTTAACCACTTTTGTAGTTTCTGTTGCATTTAGCAGTGAAATGATATGGGTCAAGCAGTACAGAGGACGACAGCTGTGAAAGCTGTTTCTGACGCTTGTCTGTCCGCATGCACAGCCACAAGAAAATCACGTTTCAAAGCATTGTGCTCTGCAGGTTTTAGGTCAAATTCGAGTGAGGGACAGACAGAATTAGAGTTGTCTTGGTCATTTCTTGGACTGTGCTTTGCAGCATATAATCAGAAATATGGACACGCATTGCATACAAGTAGCTTGAAAATTAATAAATGTGTAACTGAAAATGTATAAGCGAGAAACTCAGTGACATTATTACCTTTTGCAAAGTCATAGGTAATGACAGGTAAAATGCATCATTCAGGATTCAAGATAATACTGTTCAAGAAAAGTATTAGCAGTTAAATGAAGAAAAACGGTCTATTACTATTACTGTCACTATTCAGGGGTGTCCTTTGTCAGACATTTTTTTACAATTAATGTTTAGGGCTGATAATATAAAATATATATAATTGACTTGATTGAATTCATTGACCATGTTCTATGAATCATCAGATATTAGATAAATACAATTTGGAGCAGAACATATAAAGTGAAATTAAATGGCAATTATCTAGTGAAGAACAACTCCTTAAAAACCCTGCATTAAAACCATGAACGCATTTTTACTTACGCTCATTTAGAATTATTCTCATGCAAAGCTAATTTGGTAAATATTCATCCAAATTGTAATATGGTAAATGGGAATTATGAAATATATTAAATATTCTATTACATAGAACTCAGTGCTATTTGGCTCATTGCTGTATTACTTGTCACTACTTTATTAATTACTGCCTGCCAGCAGTAATTCATTAGATCACTCAGTTTGCTTCATTAAAATTTAGACTGCAGGAGTGCAGGTAACCCTGCATGTAGGATGTATATGCATGGAAGTATCTGACAACATTATTGCATCCACAAATGACACAAGTCCTCCAAGCAGTTTTGCAGTTTGTTTTTCAAACTAATGATGTGCATGTCTTCTCTGTCTACAACACATATTCTGTGGTATAGATTTCCTATTTTGTTGTTTACACAAATCAACACTGAGCAAATCTTGTGCCTATTTGTATGCTAATTGGTGAATTCTCCATCTCGAATCTAGGTCCTTACAGAGGCCTTATCATGGGATCGGTGATTTCTCCAAGCACATCAGTGCGCTGGGTATAATTGGTACAGATCTAAATAACACTTCCTCTGTGCCTGGATTCCTGGATTGATAGGATCTGTGCTTATACTAACAGTCTCTGCAGAGAGGCTGCTGGATGAGATGTGTAATGCATGCATGCGTGCATATACTGCAGAGATAAAGACCGAAATGCTCAAAGCAACAGATTAATTCATGTTTGTGGGCCACTCCGTTTGATCTTGATAAGAAAAAAAAAAGTCATTCATTACTAAACAGGGGCTAAGCTTTTTCAATAATTAAAACAACACCTGCCAGGAACACTTGAGTGAATTTCCCAGTAGCTGGCTAGATTGAAGTTAATTTTTCTTCCCTGACCCTCATAGAGCATGGTCACGCCTCCATATGTTGGGCCAGTGGGTCAGAGGAGTCACTATTCCAGGTGGGACAGAACAGCTGTGACCTTGAACAAGACTCACCGTCTTGTAATACCTGTAACGAATGAAGAAGGTGATGAATAGAGAAGGCGAAAAGTTCATAGCTTTCCAGAGGTGACAAGAAGTACAGCCTGAAAACTTTGTGTGAGACATTCTGTACGTGTAAGGCCTAACGCAGACAGACCTTTGGGTGGGTGCTGCTGAGGGCGGCTGTCCACTGTGCCATGTTTGTTTGTTAGCATATCTATGTGTCGCACTGTAAGTTAACATGTTCACGCTCGATGGGTCAAAATCCAGAAGAGACATTTCCCATCAGGGATCAATACATATGCCACACCTTCTTAAAAAGCAGATTATATTACTACAAGTTAAAGCTGTTGTAGGGACTTCTCTCCAAACTGCTGGTATCTGCGAAAAAGAGAGGTCTTAGCATAAAAATTGCAAGAACAACTTCAAAGCGAAACAGCCCCGGAATGTCCATGTGTTTCAAAAAGCATCTCTGGGCTTCCAGCATTCTCTACTGTTTGTGCATGTAACTCGAGCCACCCCCCCCACCAGAGAGGGTGAATGGCTTCACACAGATACGGCAGAATCTACAGCAGATCATTGCATCACTCTCTCCTTCAGCCAGGCTGAGGGTGACCAGTCCTCATTTGCATTACTTGTTTGTACATCCCACACATTGAGATGCTGTCCCACATTGATATTGACAAAAAGAACGGCCATATAAATGCGTTGAATTAACCTACATATGAACAGTGTGTGTTTACCTGTGTCGCTCTGCATTGGATAAGGCTGTGTTTAGGTATTTCCAGTTATCAGTTTTTCTTTCTTTTCTTCAAGTGATCGTGACTGGAAGTGAGCAGATCTCATTAACACAGTAACTCCAACATGATCGTCATCATTTTCTGCTCGTTTTTGCTTCCACAAAAGAAAAGAAACATTTCTAGACTTAGCAAACACAGATTTCGCTCTGAGAGCTGGGAAAGTCATGTCACAAAAATAGTCATGCCAGTCAGACAGAAAGAACATGGGGAAATTGCATCAGATTCAAATGTATTTGCAAAGTTTATTTACTATTTATTTATTTTTATTTATCTAATAAACCAGGCAGCAAAGCATAGTAATGTTATGAGGTACAGGGCAGAATGAAATGTTTATTTTAGACTCTGGCCTGTGTTCCGCTGCCACCTCAGTCTCCTTCATCGCTCACATCGTTGACTGTCTAACCACTGCTCTGATCAGCTCTGCTTCTTGTTGTTTCTTTGCCTGTTTCTTTGCCTTCTCATCCTTGTGTCATCTGTTCTTAATGTCTGAATCTAATTAGTTCCTCCTCACCGTACATGTTGCGAGTTGCTGATGGGGGACATGGTAGGAGCATGGATCTCTATTCTCTATCCATCTATCATATATCTACCCAATCACATGTGCTCAGCACAATGACTCCCTGATACTCTCATGAATGAGTTGGTACAAGGAGCACCGGATGCAAATTTCATTTCAGGATTTAGGACTAGCCAGATTAGTTTTCATTTTCTGGTTTTGTTGCTCTGTCCCTACTACTGTAATCAGAATATATGACTGACAAATGTAGTGGATTAAAAATTCCACTCATCTTTCAAACGTGTTGAAGAAAAGTCATAAGTTGCAAAATAAATAAATAAATAAAAATACAGAGTACTTATGTACAGTTCTCAAGTGGATGAACTTCATTACTGTCCATCTCTGGGCCTAATTAAGTCAAAATTGAGTCAAAACCCAGTAAGTATTTATTTCCGATTGAGCTCTGACCTTTTTTTTTTTTTTTTAAATGAGTGACCTCATTTGAGTAGTTCAATCTTAAGTAGCATAATAGACTGATATATTTGTGGATAATCTAATTGATTAGGAATCTCTCCATCTTATTGTGGCAAACTAGGACCCCCTACAGCATTTGCTTGCACAGAGCAAGAAACAGCCCTGCGACAGATATTAAAAATATTACAATTACATTTTTTTCTTCAGTTCTGTTGGGTGGGCTTACAGTGGATCCCTGGTATAGGGTACCTACATATACATACCAATATTATATATTTTTTAACCCTCCCCTTGTCTTCACACTTACTTTGCATATAATGTCCTGTTTTAACCACAAAAGAAAATGTCATAAAATAAATAAGTGGCAATTTCTGCCACTAGTCACACAGCATACTGCCCGTCAGTCCACATGTCAGGCACCCAGTCCACATACCATGCATTAGCCAGGTAACATGCCGTTGATAGTTTGGTGGGTGCACACTCTGTGCTACAATGAAAGCTGTTCCTGTGCTGCAGTGTAGCAATATATGGACACAAACACATGGGTGTAGTACATAATCTTTATTGTATGTAAATATGAAGCGTTGCCAGATTGTGTTCTCTTAATGGTTGTTGGTTTCTCACCTCAGTGCTTGCAGTAGTAAAGGACCCG
>CAAKHB010007048.1:5184-26562 GCA_901007665.1 Aeoliscus strigatus
TCACACACACACACACTCACACACACACACACACACACACACACACACACACACACACACACACACACACAGACATACTGCCTCTGTTCTGATTTCACTTGTCTCCCAGGGATCTTTTACCTGTCACCTTAATTTTATCTTGGCCTAAATAGAAATAATACAATAGCAAGTTGAAAAAATTAAATTAATTTTATGGGTCTCATTGAGGATTCCTTTTATTTCTTCCTCTCTAGACTTGGACTTGCGCTACTTCTGGAAGTGGAGTGCATTCGAGGACTACCTGCTCTTCTGTTTCAGCTTCACTGTGGTGTGTGCTGTGGTCACCATGCTGCTGCTGCACTCCACTGTGTTTGTGGAGATGCTGGGCTCCCTGGCTGTGATGTTTGAAGCCATGCTCGGCCTTCCTCAGCTACTGCAAAACTTCCATAACCACTCCACCAAAGGCATGAGGTAAAGCACCGTCGTAGGTCAAATACAGCTTTAGAGAAAGCTCACAAATCCCTCAGTGGCATACTCCCTCAGGACTCCACCCGCGATCACCACCCTAGTTCTCTCATTAAATTAACTGTCCACAGAGTTCAAGTAATTAATACTGTATTTGCAAGTGTTAAATATGCTAATGAGGGCATTTTGTATCATTAAAGGCTGTACACAAAAACAGGAAGTCAAGGATTTGGTAAACCCTTATTGAGAGCCATATTAGAAAAGAAAATGTTGCACTGCAGTTTTCTGCATTTATTTAGCATCTGATTTACCAAGTCAGCAGTTCATCACACACTCAGCTCCTGAACTGAGCTATGGATTGAAACTCTGCGACACATTCTGCAAAGAGAAAGAAAAGCTCATTTGTGCATTTTTCCTCAGCTCTTTCACTGGGATCATGAAAATGTTTTACTTTGACCTCAACTCACCAAAGAATTTGTCAGGTCATTGATACAGATACTGTTAAAATCAGTCTAGACCCGATGTCCAAGAGACATTCAACAATTGTACTACACTGCAGGGACATTTCTCGGATTTAGATTGCACATTAAGTTCAAGTTCACCTTGAATGGCCAGAGGGAGGCAGACAACCTTTGCTTGCTTTGTGAATGTTTTCATGTGTGTTTGTCAGAGTGTGTAAAAGTCAAGATGTACAGTATACAGATCACTCACACCGACAGTAGTGGAACCTCATACTAATTATGATGTACTGATCATTTGTTCCTCTTAATGCCTCATTACCCTTCAGAACTTCTCTCTGGCAGTCGCAAACTGTACAGGTTCTCTGGTTGTTCGATCCATTCAGATGGACGTGTTGTGACTTTTTTTCTACTTTTCCTCTTCAAGCATTCAGTCAAAAAGCTGTGGTGCCAAACTAACAGACTGTAACAGACCCTTAAGACAGCATATTTTTGGAAAAGAAATACACAGCAGCAAAAGTTTTAACCTAATAGCTCCTAAAATGCCCATATATCTTTGTTAATATGGGATGACATAATTGTGTGGGACACCTTTATGGTTACACCAGCACACACTAATGGCACTTTTCCACTACACAGTACTCGGCTCAGTTCTACTCGATCTAGTTCCTCACGGGATCTTTTCTGTTGCAATGCAGTACCTCTCGGATGTGGGTGTACGTCACAGCGCTGGCCGTGTGAAACTGCCGCAACTGTGTTTTTTCACAGTCACATAAACACATAAATAATGTGAATTGTGTTTTTGCTGTTTTTGTAACACAGTGAGAGAAGAGAGTCAGAGCAGGACACGATCGCCAACACAGAACTCCGCTCCGCTGCGAGTCTCTCCATCCGAGTCTTATAACCGGTGAAAATGACAAAAAAGTCTTACCAATGCCTGACCAAACTCAATCACTTAACGGACCACAGTGATTGTTTTCCGCATATCGGCCATGTTAAATGAGAACGCGACCAGAAATAAAGAACTGAATCGTCGAACGAACTGCTGGTAGATTCCTGGGTCGAAGGCTCTCAATGGACCCTCAATGGAAGTTGTTGAAGAAGTACTTCACCACACATAAAACAGCCTGCAAAGAGTTTTGTGTTTATACTTTTGTTCAGTTTACCTTGGGGAATGCCATAATTACACAATTTTAACCTGACAATTGCAGTAAATTTTAAATAATAATTACTCTTTAACAGGACATTAAAGTCTAAATGAAATTTAATTTCAGTCTGTGGGTTCTCTCTGGGTTCTCCAAAAGCATGCTGAGGTTAATTGGTCACTCTAAATTGTCTGTACGTGTGAATGTAAGTGTGGCCCTGCAATGAGCTGGCGACCCGTCCAGGGTGTACCCCACCATTGGCCCATTGTCAGCTGGGATCAGCTCCAGCACACCTGTGACCCGTAACCTGAATAAGCAGCAGAAGATAAATGAATGAATGAATAATGCAATCAGGCATTTCCTTTTATACTGCACATTCTAATCTAAAGCATGCACCAGAAGTTAGGGCAGAACCAAAAAGACTATAATGCCTTCTAAATGTTTACATGAAAATGTACTGCACAGTTCAAACAAAGCAACAAAGCATTTACCATTCTAAACTTGTTCACTCCAGAAATGGCTATAATCTCAGCAGTAAACTATTCTAACATGGCTATTGATCTTTCCAGCCTAATTACATGAATAACCTGCTGGCGTAAAACACCCTGCTCAGCACATCTGTCTCACTTTGTAAAGCATGATTCCCGTCCTTTGACCCCCACGAAACATTCAAGCATTTGTTCAGCTTGAACCAGCTGTATTTGCCTATACAGTATGACACAGCAGCACATGCTCTGAACTTCCTTTTGTGTTGTCCCATGTGAAATGGTTTGCTGTTGTTTTCCCGTCAGACTCCCAGGAGTCCCATTAATGAGGTGTGGTAGGGGCTGTATAGATCTGTTCCATCCAGGACTGCTCACCTTTTCCAGATCATCCAAGTTAACAGCCTAAAACAGATGCAGAGTCTCTCACATAAAGGGATATGCTAAGGCACACTTGGTGTAATTATGCTGCCTGGTCAATATTGACAACTTGTGTAACATGAATGTGCGCTCCTCTTCTCAAGGGAAATCGAGGATAGGACAGAGTGGTAATGGAAAATTACAATGAAAGCTGGGGGAGGGGGGCGCTCTGGCACTGCTTTCATTTTACTCAGTCCTTCATGCATAATATGTAATATATGATAAGATAATGCACCATACTATGCATTTATTTGTTAGATGTCAGATGTTGTTTCTCAGGGAAGAATAAGTGAGAGGGCACCACCAACCATCACCATTTCTGTAAACATACCTTTTTTACCTGTACCACCTCCTCATAATTTAAAAGGAGGTATATTACCTCCCTTTAAATTATGAGGATGCCCAGTTCCATTTGAAGTCACCAACAGAGCTTTGTCTGTGCATTACGGTAATAAGCCTTATTCACCTGGGCTTAAATGTTTCTGGAAAAAAAAAAAACAGATGTGAGAACACTAGCAACTGACTGACTCAGGAAAGGCAGAGGTGACATGAGGGACATATGGTACAGGCAACCAAAGCAGGGGACAACAGGACCAAGATAGGAAGTTATGCGATGATGACAGAAGGAAACAACTTCAAATTAAATCAGAACATATCAAAAACAGGGTTTGATATAAAACATCAGGATGATGCTCAATGTTAAAAACAAAAACCTATCCAATATCCGCTCCATGACGACCATCCACTCACTGCCTGATGGTGGTTTCACTTTTCTGCTTAGGTGATTGTTCCACTGAGGTTTAACTTTAAAGCCTCTTTAAACCCTATCCCTGTGCATGCATACAACAAAAGAAATACAACAAAACATAACTAAAAATTACATCAGAAAACCTAGCTTCCTAGCTTAGTGACCGATAGCTGTGTCACAAATGCAACGAGCTTGTAAGCTACTTGTTCACCTCGAAATTCAAACAATCTCAGAAAAGATGTTTCTACTGATGACAAAGCAAGGGAATGGTTAAATCAGGACCTTAACACCTTGGACCTTAACTTCTTCTCACAGTAAATAGCATCATATCATCGGAATAACGAAAGTATCTGAATAATAAAAGTATGCATTTGCCCCAAGATGGAATGAACTGTTTGAATTGCTTATCAGCAGCAAATACAGTAGTCTCTACTCCAATGTGTAGATTTTCACTTGTGATGTCATCAAGACATTATAATACTGTAATGATGACTCACAGTTTCTTGACTTTTAATTTGTAATTATAAGCTGGTTACTTTGCATGCGGATGTGTTTATTGTGTACTAAAGTAGATTTTTCTCTTGTATGATAGCAGAGGTGGACATTTGTGCACATTTACTATTGAGTTTTATTCAGGAAATGAAGCACTAATAATTAACATGATAATAGAAACTTACAGAAAATACTATAGCCATCATTAACAGGCCATGCTGTCAAATCTGATGTATGTTCTACATCTAATCTAAAAATAAATTAAAAGAATATAAATAATGGAGCATGTTATTCCCTCCTTCCTTACCTCCTCTGCTTCAGTTGACTGACAATCTTTTTCTGGCAGGTTGGCAACTTTCCTGTGTTTGCCTTTGTGCAATCAATCAACATGCATAATTCATAGTTCGCGGCTTCTGCCTCTCTTTCTCAGGGTCCTTTGGTTTTCATCTCTCCGTTTCCCCCACCAGTGAGAGCTAAGCATGTTGTTAAACCACTTCACAGACATCCTGTATGTGGGCGCACATGCAGATGTACACTAGCAGCTGCCATGGACAAGTCATGCCACTGCTTGTATATGTAAAAAAGAGGATTTAAGCCTGTTGATACTTTGAACAACCCCTGCTGAATTTGTGCCTGTGTCTTTCCATGAGTGTCACGTTAATATAATCAAGAAATTACCTCCTCACCCCCGCTGCTGGAGACTATTAAGAATCTGTATGGTAATCAACTGCCTACTTATGTCCCTAACGAGTGGAACCGTTGCTCAGTACCTACCGACAAACAATAATAATGTTTCATGTGTTCAGTGTTTCATTCATGGAATTCCAGGCTTCCAAGCTACTTTTCTCTTTTAGTTTATTATACCACCCATCCATCCCTCAATCCTTAGACAAAGTGGAAGTCAGGAGAGGAAGATGAGACAGTAAAAACATGTCAATTGACATAAATACAGGGGGAAAAAGGACAAAGAATGAAACAAAAAATGGTTTTAAATTTATCAACTTACATTTAAATGTAAAATGAACCTACAAAACGTTTTAGCTGTTGGATTATTTTTCATTGATGACCCACTTAAGGACATTTTTTTTCAATTATTAGCATTGATTTATTCTGTCTGGACTTCTAGCAATTGTTTGTCCTTTAATGGCTCTGCTGGTCTCCACCAACTATCTGATAAATGCCCATGGTTTTGAAATATATATTACAGCAGCAAGTTAAAATAACCACCTAGCTATTTCACCATGAGTTTATGTCCAAATGATGAAGAGGGATCATAGTCATATAATTAGTCAAAACTATGATAATAGATTGTAGAGTTTCTTTCCATGTTGTTGCCACACACATTCTGAGGATGGATGCAGCAAAATAAACAGTACTTTTCACATGTCCCCGGCATATTTCATTGCTAGGTGAAGCATCTTCCATCAGTGCGGGACTGATGACCGTAAGACATCATTTAGACCCAAACCCAGTTGGTGAAATACCTGCTCATCCTAACGTTCCTAAAATGGCCAATATCAATATTACAAGACTAATAACACATAGCACATACCATTTCAGCTCATCATTGCTGATCCTTGAATTTTGGCAAATCATCAACATTACATTTGGAGGTTTGTCCTTTACATGTCACTTGTTTCTGCTGCGCAGTGTCATTTAAAGCTGGAAACCATGAAAGATGTAGGACATGAAATCAGGTAATTGCACCCACTCATGTTCATTTAATTCTGTCTTTTTCTATATGTCACTTGGTCCTGTGCCCTGTAGTAACTGTCCACTTGTCCACTCCAGCTGCAGAGAAGAGCTAATCGCCAGCCTGACACCACTCGCTCAATACACATCACAATTACTGCCTGGCCCGCATATGGTGTAGCCTATCACACCTTGTTGTCAGGCCTCTTCCACTTTTTCCATCCCTGTCCTGTCCTTTCTCTCCAACCAGTAGTTTCATTTCTTACCCTCCCGATATTTATAGTCCTCTGCCCTTCGACTTCATTGTTATCCATCTCTCATCATTTTCCCCTTACCTCCATCCACCCTCATCTATCTCACAGCCCTAGTCTATTCATTTTAAGTAGCCAACACACCATTTCACCCTTTCCTTTCTCATCTCTTGCCACTTAGCTGAGATGAAGGTGTCAGCTCAGTAGTAATCAATAGAAGACTTGACCAGGCTCAGCTGAACTGTGTCGGTGTGAGTGCATGTGATTGAGTGTGTTTGTGTAAGCTGGAGAGGCAGTGTAACCATGCAATATCATGGTTTGCCTCCTTAATTTATCTTTGCGTCTTTGCAGTTACTTGTTAAAACAAACCATCACACACTGCCGGTTGAGTATGTGTGTCTGTGTGTGTGCATGTGTGTGCAGATAGTCACTCAGTATTCGTAGTCAATACCATAATCACTCAACCTCTTTCTGTGGATGCGCAAAGCATCACTCGGGACCAAATTCAATTGTTTTGTCCTGTGGGCTTTCATCACCTGACAACTGAACTGCAGTATGTCATAGAGCTACATGACATTCACATTACAAAGAGGTAAAGGTCGGAAATACATCTGTGCCTGCTGAAGATGAATGATTTCAGACTTAATAGATATTTTATCTCCATTTCTCTGCACTGGTGTTTTAGATGCCCTGCCCCTTTTAATTACATTGTTAATGATTTATTCTTGTAAATGATGTTTGCAAAACAGAGCAAAGAAATTAGCAAAGGAGGGGAGCAGGTAATTTAAAGGGGTAAATGATTTCGCAGCAGTAGAAATTTGAGGACCAAAAAAAAAAAGCCCAGAGGAGACATCAACCCCTGTCACAGTCTGTTCAAGGTGGGAATCTTGTGTCATCATTCTGTTTAAAACACAGACACTGTGCCTGCAGAATACTGGCACATGATCTAAAATTAAGTAAATAAACTAATATTCTTGCCTTCTTTCAATCAGTGTCAAGGTTCAAGTACCAGTCTGCACCCATCCTGTACATAGAAGTGTTAGGCCTCCACATTTCTTAATCTTTGAGAAAAGTTGAAGCAGACAACCCAAATGCTGTAGTCCAACTTGTTTGTTTTGTCTGTATTCAAACCCGAGTTCTAAATGTTTCGCAGCATATATAGCATAATATTTTCTGGCAGCAATTTGGCTTCTCATTTGGGTGTGAAAGGAGCTTAAAGAAGAGCTGGAAGTTTGACATGAGTCGGCAAGGAGAGCTCAAGGATAGTACAAGGCAGCTGTCCCTATACTCATTAGGATGCTTCCATACATGTCATCTGTATCTCACAGAGGCCCCTCTCTTTCTCTCTGGTGGGTTTCTCCTCTTAGCCCCGTCTCCCTTACTGCACGCTGGATAAATGCTGCCCCACACAAGCTCTCTGTCTCTGTCTCTCTCCTTTTCTTTCTCCCCCACCCCTGCCTGACCCTCATAATAGGTCCCATTGATGACTGATGGCCCTGCTCTTCCTCCAGGCCCAGTCAGCTGTAATAAAAAAGAATAACCTCATGTTACATTCATACCTATGAGAGTTCACTCTCAGGAGAACAGAGGAGGTGGAGAAGGAGTGAGCAAGAGCATGTGTGAAGAGTTAAAGAAACATGACATAAATTGAGGTGAGACACCAACAGCATGGTGAGAAAGGAAAGAAGCAGTAGCACAAAAGCGAATGGCACGATGGAGAGCAGTGAGTGGAAAACAATAAGCTGTGATACAAGATGAAGATGTTTTCTGCTTTGTCTCTATAAGGTTTCCATCCGGACCCTCCAGGCCATTCTTGTTCATTTTCTCTAACTTGGTATGATCAGTCAGCACTATATGGCCGACCTCACATTGTTTATTGATTTCTTACTGCTGTGTTTTCAACACCATGGACTAAATCAAGGACAAAAAGGAGTGTAAAAGAGTGGTATACAGCTCCAAGCTGCTATGAAGGGTCCAGACAGCAGCAGGGTGGAGTTGCCATGACAACATGATAACAGCACATCATATGAACCAATTAGGAATTATAGTCAATTTAGTTCAATTGAAAACTTGATTCAAGACACACAATCAGTCCATAGTTTAAAGAAAAAGAGAAATGCAGATGAATATAAACAAAGACACGGGGCAATTTACAAATCACACAAATAGGCAAGATCGCCACTGGTTCCACAGATCAGGGGGAAATCTGACTGAGCTATGCACGGGGTTTGTCAGAGTTGAGATGATGCTGTTTACTGATTCTGAAACTCTACACATACATCTGCACATAAGGTTACTCAGCACACCCACATCTGCAAACATCTGGCTTCCACTGCTCCATTTGGGCACTTTCACCAGAAACGTCATGCCACCATTCTGTGCCACCTTGAGTCTCTGCATACTGCTCCACCTGTAGTGTTGCCGTAGCACTGTACATCGGGATACAGTAAGCTGTGATGACATATCACACAACACGATCCTGTGTTTGCTTGTGCGTACAGCATTCGACACGGTCTGAGGAGGTCACTGTCATCAGACAGATTGTCAGTAATGTCCCAGGCAGTTGACTTCCTTACAGACACATAGGATGACACCAGAAAATTGGAAGTCAGGAAACAACATCTTACTCTCTTCCCCACTCCTGACAAAAATTATATTGCACTTGCTCACATTGTCGCATTGTCCAAGCCGGAGCAGGTTCTCAAAAGCTGTTGGAGCCAGCACTGTATGGACAGAGGTGGACCAGCTCATGGGCATACATCAGGTGGTGGATGGTGATGTTGTCCGACCATACACCCTGTTCCACTGCCGTATGCAGCATCCATACGTCATCCATGTATACATGTAAGAGAAGGGGTTTCATTAAAGAGAAGGGGCTTCAGATGAGGTATAATCTCAGAGTATCATCTCACGCATAAATCTCGTATGTACATGTGACATGTAACATTTCAATAGGTCAGGAAAAGTCACTTCTGGTGTTAACGGAACATCACAATCATCATATGACTGCAAATCAATTTGATAATCCTCATGAATCAGCCCACACAGTAACCTAGGTGTCAATGGACCAAAACATTAGTGAGACGTGTGTTGTCATTTCTTGTCAATTGGTTTTGTCATACAACTGATGTTGGTCCATAAATGAACTCATTTGTGTTAAACAACTTTTTGTTCCCCTATGTGGATATTCCATGCTCTCCCCATGTCTGCGTGGGTTCTCTCTGAGTTCTCTGGCTTCCTCCCACCTCCAAAAGCATGCTGAGGTTAACTGGTCCCACTGAATGTGTGTGTGAATGCTTGTCTGTCCTTCATGCAGCCCTTTGATGAGCTGGCCACTCGTCCAGGATGTACCCCACCGTCCGCCCGTTGACAACTGGGATCGGCTCCAGCACAACCGTGACCCATAGGCGGAATAAGCAGAAGATACATGAAAAAAAAAGAATCATAAATTACCATTTCTAATCATATGAAACAAAGTGAATGCATCACTTTCACGTCAAGGATTTCTCTTGAGAACATAAGTTGAACACATGAGCTCTGTTATTCTGGTTCTCCTCAAACTTCCCTCACCTCTCTGTGTCTTGCCCCAGTGTTAAGATGGTGCTGCTGTGGACAGCCGGCGACGTCTTCAAGACCTCCTACTTTGTGATGAACGAAAGCCCATCTCAGTTTTGGATGTGTGGTTCAGTCCAGATCCTCATCGATGTGGCCATCCTGCTCCAGGTCCTGTTCTTCAGCCAGGACGTGCGCACCAAGCTAGGCTGAATGTGGGTGTTGCTATGGGCAACATGAAAACCACAGCTAGTGTGCACAAAGCGTTCTAATTTAATGAGCTGCACGTTTGATAGAATTATAAGAGAAAATGTTTTAACTGTAAACGGGGGGAAAACAAAGTCAGAATACCAAATACCAATAATCACTGTCCTTTGTGGTATGGTAGTAAAATGGACATTG
Organism: Aeoliscus strigatus; assembly: GCA_901007665.1. NCBI lineage: Eukaryota > Metazoa > Chordata > Actinopteri > Syngnathiformes > Centriscidae > Aeoliscus > Aeoliscus strigatus. Next base: position 15,271 of record CAAKHB010007048.1, read on the forward strand.
GCATATTGAATTATCATAATTATCATAACATTGCCAATCCAGTCAAGTATGAACAGTTTTGCTGTAGGTTTTATGAGATGAATCAGAAGATAAATGTATTTTAGTTTTTCCTAGTATTTATTTGCTGCGATACTTCCAGACATCACACCTCAGTGTTTGTCTGTGTGTGTGATTTGGTCTTACTGTGAGATTGTGTTGCTGATGTGTCGTGGCTGTAAATGACACAGAATGTACAGCAGCTAATTTGTAACTAGAAATGCCATCAGTATGTGATGGCATCTCTGGGTTGGCTTGATTGACAAGCAGTGGTAGGTCATCTGTGCAGAGAACCACCAAAAGGACATGGCCCAATTCGTTGCACTGCGTCAAAAGCTCTTGTTAACACTGAACAAGACATTAGGTCCAAACTTGGATCTGTGACCTGTGTGGTCATTTCTCAAAGGTCTTAATGGGAATGTGTTTATAGCATCATTTCCTGTTACTGTTACTGCATTGGTCTAACATGGTTTTTAAGCCAAAGATCATCTTGAAAAAAGGGTGTTTTAATCAATGTGATTGACTGTTGATGATATTTCACATCCACCAGTCAAACAATGGCTGAGTCCCAGTCGAATGTACTATTAGATAAGAATATTTTAATGAATTTTCACATCATGGATGTTTACATAAATCCTATGCAGGCAGTGTCAACCAGTTATGAAACTTTGAAACGTGTAAATTTACCCAGGAAGGCTTGATTAGACAGAGGACAGTTTGGGTCATGAACAGAATGTTAATGCTTCCTTTGTACTTATGTGCTGTAGTCAGGAAGGAGCTGCTGAGGTGTGGCGACAGTGAGGTCATAAACTGTGGATAGCTTCAGCAAGGTCATGAGCTCTTTATTTCCTACCTGTTATTTCATTAACCTAGCTTACTTTCAAACTGAAATTTTCTTCAATAGTGTGAGGAACTGATCAGTATTCAGCAGGGCAGTTTCCCTCCCACGCATCATGCCTACCTGCTCATTAAGTTTTATAGTCAGGTTTTAGCCAGCAGCACATCACTCACTGCAGAGATTAGAGTTGGCATCATGCAGACAAAATGCAAAATGTTGAATCACCCTCAGGATGAAAATGAAGAGCATAAATAAACAATATGACCAAATTCTGAATTCAATTTTTAAATATATATACAAGAAACTGAGTACCAAAGAGTGGTCAGTGCTGCCAAAGATCCATTTTAAATATTAATGACTGAGACTCCTGGCAGGTGAACACTGAATCAGTACCAATTAACAAAAACATGTATTGAAATGTATCATGTCAGCTGTAAGCAGGAGAATTCATTGTGTTAAATGTTGAGTAAGGTTTGGTTTTACATACAGCTTTATATCCAGTCTAATTTATATGATCGAACACTGGTAGTTGGATCTGCTCAACTTTGCATGTCTTCGGTTTCCCTTCAGGCTTTGTGCTAAGCTAAACTACCTGCTCCACAGTTACAGCGTGTGTGAGAGATTATTCAGTTCACCAGCTCGGAGCGAGGTTAAGTGAATGTGTTCATTTAACAAAAATTGTCAGTTTGAAAAATAACTCCTTAACGATACTTATCAGGTGATTGGACAAACCATCACAGGTGAACTTCTTCCAACTGGAAGAAGAGCAACAACAAACATAATCCATCGAGTGCATCTTTTTTTAGTTGTTTCTATAAACTGAGAATTAGTGCGACATTAATCACTTCATCAGCAGCCATGATTACTGTCAATCAGCCTAAATTCTGATTTAAACTCTGAGCTCCAGTCAGGAGTCCGTAGCTTGATGTCGTTTGAGCGTTATATCATCATCATTAGTCATTGAAAGGCATCAATAGGTCACCAGGAAATGTGAACCGAAGCAATCCCGTCTATTTGTGTGTCAGTGTGCGCGCGCATGCGTGTGTGTGTGTTTCTATATATACATTAACAGGGACTGCAGGGCTATCTTGGTATAACATGTTTCAAAGCTTCAACCCTCACTGTGCTATATTATGTGTCAACCAGTGAATCAGTAGTGGTTCCCCACTGGTGCTGTACATGTCAAATATGTTCACAAGTTCACCAAGATTTTTCAGATGACTGAATAATAGTGAAAAACTTTCAGCTGTTTTTGTGTTATGTGTGTGTGTGTGTGCCAGCCAGGGTGCTGTTACTGCAAACCTAAAACCCGGATATCAGGCTTTACATCTTGCTGCTGTATGTGTCTTATCTCCAGCCGCCCTGCACACCACAGCACAGCCTATAGCCTTAATGCGGTTTCTGCATTCTATAAGCAGCACTCACCCGATGTGTATCTATATATTGTTTTCCTCAGCAGAGGCACAGAAAAGCATTCTCGCAGGATTTACTTTGACATTTGGTTTCTGCGGCCTTTACCTCTCAAGGACAGTCGACTAGATAGATTAGTCCACACTGCCTGACTGTGATTATACCTCCTCCAAGTTCCCATTAGAGTAAACAAACCATAATGCCTCACTCTTGGAAGGAAAGTAAAGGCTGAAATTCTGCATTTCAGGTTTAGGAGTTTGCGGTTTAACCAAAGCAGTGACCAGTGCTACAAGGTTAAATAGACCAGTGTGTTTCTTCATGTAATGCATTTCATATCACAGTCATCTTTGAAAACATTTTTTAAAAAGCTGAGTATTTGAGCATTTCTGAAATGGTGAAAAGCTGCTGAGGTAAAACTGTTCATATTCTCCAGTTACTGTCCCAGTTGTTTATTTTCAAAAAATATTTTCCTCTCTCATGTGGATTCTAAATATGTGAAATGTTTATCATATTGTTTCATTTTTCAAATACAAAGTATTTATATTGCACCATGTAGTACTGTGTTCTTACTGTCAGATGTTTTAAACAAGTTGGGTGATATTATCAAGGCTTTGCTGGATTTTGACACAAAATCCTCATGGAAACCTGATGCCAGCCCCCCAAGGCTCAATGTGGAGTGTCAAACCTTTGAGAATAAAATCTGCCTTTGTGTAGCTCTGTATTGAAACCATTTCTATACTGCAGTTCCTGCCGCAGTGACTGAGTGTGTCCTGGGAAAACCTTGAATTCCTCTGTAATGCAGGATTGAGAGGGCCTGCCCGCACAGTGTATAAATCATGAAAAAAGCCCAGACTTGTGCCTGCTGATGGATCCATGAAGGAAATTGATGAGAGGGGGTTCAATTAAGACATGTATTCTTCAAAGCCCCACCCTCTGGTGCGTCATCACACACTAATGTCACATGGTGAGGCAGCTGGCAGGCCTGCAGAGAGCCCCACTGCAGTGTGGACACTGAAATATTAAACTGGAGACAGTACATAAAGGGAGTCTCTATAGTTTATAGATGAGAACAGACTGCGTGCGGCACTTTGACTGTACTTGTCTCCTGACCTGGACGCTCCATCCATTAATACTAAGTGGACCCCAAGTCCAAACGGAAGTGTACAGTCAATGTTTGATTGTATTAGTCGTTTGTTCAGCTAATGCACCAGTTTCATGACAGGAACGGTATGGAAGATATGTGCAGAGAAGCCAGTTTTTTTGCGATAATGATGTTACTAGGGTTATTATATCACTCAGGCTTTCGATTTCTTCAATGTCAGTTATTGCAACTTGTATGTGTCATGTTCCCTCATGGACCATTTTAGTTTTGTTTGTTTGGACATTTCAGTTGTGCTTATTCCCCTCATCTTTGACAAATGTCATTTAATTCATGTTTTCATGTTTGGGTTCCCTCCTGTTCGATTTTCTCCACCTGAGTATTCTTTCAGCCTGCTCCTCCCTGTCTGTGATGTTTTATCCAATCAGCTCTCTGCTTTCCTTCATATGTTCCCACCTGCGTCTTGTTTGGTCTCGTTTGCCAGTCCTTTGTTTCACTCTGTTATCCTTGCTTGTGGATTATTGCTTCTGCATTATTATTCCTGTTTCACCTGTGTTTTCTTCCTAGTGTTCCCTGAGTTTTGGATTCTCTTTTCCTTTAAACTTTCTTTTGTAGGTTTTTATATCTGTATGTTTTGTATTAGTTTTCTCCAACCACAGTCATGACCATGACTGTATGAACAATTTTGGTGTACTAAAGTGTCTCACAATGAGACCTGACACACATTGATATCCATTTGTATATGAAGGCAATGATGTAGCATGTCTCCTCAGTAAAACGGTTCAGCATTAGTGCTTGAAATTTCCTCCGGGCAACAAAATCCTCCCAAAAACCATGAGCACAGATAAATTAGTCTTTTTTTTGGCAGCATCTATCAATTGTCCTACATATGTTATTTGCTTTTTAGGTTATATCTGCACCACTGAAAATGACCTGGCCTGTAAAAACGAAATTAAAAAAAAGGTTAAGTGAATGAATGCAAATGAAAAGTAAATTTGTTACAATGGAGGCGTCTGGCAGCTTGCCTTCATCTGCCTTCCTGTTTGTCCAGTGAACCATCTGTCATTGTTCATTCAGCATGTCTGTCTATACAGTGGTTTATAAATGATAGATGAGCTGGGCTAAAAGAGTCCACCTGCACTCCTCAGCCATAGGACACTGCATACCCTGCTGCTTTTAGTAGTGACAGTGACAATTCACATCAGTCAGTCAGTTTTCCAGACATTCTCTGAAAACTTCCTGACTTCCAATTTTGTTTTTTCCCTGTTTCCTATTTTCTTCTTTTTCTCATTATTTTTGTCAGAGTCGTACATAATACAATGTTTCAGGTGCATTTACGGGTTTTGTCTTGTTTTTTCTCCTGGCACCAATTAAACCTCCTGCTGTCCTGATCAGTATTTCAGTGTCAAATACTGTACAAATAAGATTTTCAATGAATTCAATTAATTAAATTCCATAATGAACTGGAATTATGGTGAGCTGGGCCTCAGGGGTGCTTGAACAAGCTGTTTTGCAGAGCATAAACAAGTACCACGATAAGATCTCTACTCATTAGCAGATGATGATCAAGACATCTAAGGTGCTTCCCTTCCCTGTGTGTGTGCACGGAACTCATCTCTGTCTTATAGAGATCACAGGATCATTTCCTTCTTCTCATAATTAAGCACCATGGCGATATCATAGAAATGAAGCAAGAAAATATTTTTGGTCATGAATATTTCATTGTCGAAAAAGTGAATTTTATAACTAATCTCTCAGGGTTTTAGATTGTACATACAAAACTGTTTCATGTAGCTCATATTCAAATATTAGGAATCTATTAAAAATGGTATGTGTAACAGTCTCCCTAAGTTTACTTCTCTGGAATAAATCAATGTGTCAAGTTTGTTGTTTGCCTCTAAAACTTAATCTTCTGTTTCTCTGGGATCTAATCCAAAGCAAAAACAAAACAGGTTGAATCCAGCCAGTAATGTGAATCAGCCGGTCCATAGAAATGACCACCAGCAGCTGTGGTTAATGATATCTTTCACAGATTAATGTTGTGTGTGCAGCATGTTTTGAACTCAGCTATCTCCCAGTGAGGTTTGCTTTCTCTCCACTGATGTCAGTCTGCCTTTTGTTTTGCCAGCAAATCACTTATCAAAGGAAACAAATGGCTCTCTGCATCAAATCTGACTTGTTTTGTGGTATCCAGGCCCACAGAAAGATGGGCAGATGTGTACTGCTTGGCTCAAGTGGCGATGGGGGTTATGGGGAGCAGGACACAAGACGGTGCAAAAATAACCAGGGAACCAAAGTTAATAAATACGCAGTTTTTAATATAAGTGTAGGATATGCATGAGGCACCAGAGTGGGACAGTCACACTGACTGCTACTGTATACTTTAACTGGATACTTCTGGGCCCAGTGCGTCATGGTCCTATGGTCCAGGACAGTCGGACCTCTGGGTGTATAATGACAGTCCATGGACCGTGGGATCATAGGATGGATGGATGAGGGTTTTTTCCAAAGTCATTGTGCCTCTGGATAATGTGAGTTTTTCCTCTGCTTGTCTTTCTGCCATCATGAAGGCTCCAGTCTTTTTTAAAATGGTTGGATCTCTGATCTGCATGGGATAGTGCAGTGCTCAGTCACTGGAGAGATGTGGCGGTGGTGTGATGCTCAGCTTTATGCTGCATGAAGAGGAGGCAAGGATTCAGCAGGATGAGACTCGACTGCATCACAGGTCATATTACGCATCACAGACAAAATGTACAGGACATGCAAAACAGCCAGACAGTCTATAAATGAAGCACTGACCTGCGCGGTTGGAGCGGAAAGGGTTTGAGGCTCATGAAGCCGCTGTGAAAAGACTTTTCAGAGGCTTTTTTCAGTCCCCTGACAATAAACAAGCTTCTTCTCTGCCCTCACATCACCAACTGCTGGTGGAGAACATGTTCTCTTTGAATTTACTGACATTTCTCCAACTGAAGATTAAGTCCACAGATGGCCATCTCTCTCTCTCAGGTTCCATTTGAATCAGCCGACGACAGAGGATGGGTTCTTTTGTCTGTCACGAGTTGTCAGTTTGAGTATGTGGGTCCTTGAGCCTGTGTGTGAACGTGTAGTGTGTGCATACTGCCTCTTCTTATGGAGAACATTCCATACTCTTGCAAGTGTCATTTTGTGAAATGTGGATTATTTGGACATCTTACTTGGACAAATCGCTGTGATTGTAGAGGAACCAGACCATATCCAAGCTAGTAAACACAGAAGCCTGTGTCAAACGCTGGACTTTATGGAGACATCATGTCCCCCAAATGTCAGTGAGGTTTGGAATAGTACATAACAACAGTGTGACTGAAGTCACTAAAAAAGGTCTGGAAAAACGTATCATGAAAAAACTTCAACCCCAAATTTTTATTTGCTACTTTGTCGATTTTCTTTGTGTACTTGGTGACTGATCATTTTGTATTACACTTAAACGTGCATATAATTCTTTAGAAGAAAGGGTACATGGCTACATGCGTGTTGGTCAACATTAACCAGTTTATGATATCGTATGAAATTACTGCACCGTCTATTGGTGATAATTACAACAGATGTGAATGTGCAACATTTTCATTCTACTAGTCACAAATCAGTCCACAACAACGGCAACAAGAAATACTGAAATATTGTTCACATTCTTTTCTGTCTTTTTTACTATCAGGTGAGAGGTAATGTCTCTGCTATTCTGGATTCATTACAAACATACAAATTATAGTTCAATACTTGTATGTAGGTATTTTACTTTGATAGGCATGAGTGAAATCCTTCCAGCAACCTTTGCTTGAATCAACCTGGTCTGAGACCTCAGGGCCTTGACCTGACAAAATCATGTGGCTCACAGAAGTCATGACACGCAGCGAATTAGGAGACCAAATGATTTAAACAAAAACAGAATCCAAGTGATGTAAACAGATTGTCAAACAACACATAAAGCATCTGAGAGCAGAAAAGGGATCGTACACGTCCTGTTCTCTGCTCTCCATCCCCCCACACACATTAAATGATGAGTGAGTTGAATGGAGACGAGCACAGATATCTGCCATGTCACTGTGCTACAGCTGGAGCCCAAACTGAAACAGAATCGCCTGCATCCTGTGTTGTTTGCCCATATGTTGTGTGTGTGTGTGTGTGTGTGTGTGTTTGTGTGTGCTTTGTCTTCTCTGTTCACTAGTTGTCATGTAAGGTCATACACGTACACACACACACCAGCTGTTTTCTCTGCAGAAGTGTCACAGCAAACAGAGCGACTGCTGCAAACCTCAGTGGCATTTTAACAGCTTTCCCTCTGCCCTTGCACACCCGTTCACTAGTTAGGGGTTAGATTAAGACAGTGAGGCTTTTCCCAATCCTTTTCACACAATCCCACCCAATTCCTTCATTCCCCGAGCTATAAGCTCAGGATTAGACTGAGGTCAATACATTCAACTACTGCGGTCCCATTTTTAATCAATTCCAATTCCTTTCCCTCCGATATATATATATTTTTTTGGTCTTCATTTTTTAAGCCTCAATTTAGAGTCAAATTAAACCATCTCTAATCTGGCAGTTCAACTGAACCCTAGTGCTCAGGTGTAGTTCCTCGCACTATTAATCTTTGGGAGGAAGCTATTCTCTTCTCTCAGGTGAGGTAATTATAAAGTCATTTTCTATGGAAAGAAGATTATGGCACACAGGGGTCTATAAAGGGCACTAGATAAGGCTAACTATTGGACAAGTGACGTAAGGAGGCGATGCATGACAGTGATGAAGATGAGGATATGAGTCTGTGATTGCCGTCGGCCCCCAACTGATTTCATCCTACAGGAGGAGGTAGAGTGTCCATTTGCAGTGATTCACGGTCCATAGGGTTTAAACACCGTTACAGGTTAGCGCTGATGGGCATTAATCCCCTGGTCATTTGCATGTTATGATACTGCATTTGCTTGATTATCTGGGGCTTCACTGCGCACCTCAGACAGTATTTAAGCAAAGGTCATCTGCACAATTCACATGCTAGGACAACATCAACTTCAGCAGCTTCCTTTGCTGTTAAAGTCTTGTTTTATCGAGTTGTCTGGATGTGTGCGTGGTGGTGGAGGGGGTGGAGTGGACTGTCAGTCACACCGATTAAAATGTTGCCACTTCCACAGGCAACTCTTCATTTGATGAATTTGATTTCTCCGGCCTTGTTCACGCTGAAGGCAAATCCAATTTGTCATTTGCAAGTGTTCAGATCGGATTTGTTGCGTCCATCAGCTGTCTGTACAGACCTATGTGCATGTGGTTGGTGTGTGCGTGACATAGGTGTCAGTACACCACGGAAGTATGAGCAGTGGGAAGATGTAGCCAATCGCAGTGCTGAACAGCATGAGACTTACACAGCGACGTGGGAGACAGATTCAAACAACCACACCATACAGTCACTGTACCATGGTGGGAGGTTTGCAAAGTTAAATAAAAAGAATAGGTCTGATATCTGATTCGAACAGCCAGAGCGTCCAGACGCATCAGCAGAAATCAAATTTGAATCACATTTCAAACCACCTGCACGCTTTGGGTCCAACGTACACAAATCTGATTTCATGTGGATTTTGCTGTTCACACCTCATGAACCATATCTGGACATCATGTTTCTGTGTAACACACTCAAACATTGTTTACGTCCAGCGACAGTGGTAGAACAGATCAGAGCAGAATGTGGGAGATTATCCTCATATTAATGTTGCAGCCATTTTGCAGTTATCAAATGTTGTTCCCGATGAATACTGCGCCACGAGTAATCACATCGGTCCCTGTGAATCATTTTGATAAGGAATTCTAGCATATATATTTCTTTCTTTCATGCAAGATGGAAATGAATTTGCACCACAAGTTTCGAGTGAATCTGTAGATGTAGAATTCTGAGGTGAAGTGAACGCAGTTTGCTGTGTCACCTTGTTCAAAAAGTGGAAAGTATAAAATCCAGGCACAGATGTTGGCAGTGCTCTTGAGATCCAAGGGCAACGCTGTCCTCCCCCTGCTCCACCCTGAGGGAGATAACTGATGGCTGGAGGGTGAGAGGACAGAGGAGGAGTAGAGAAGGACGGAGGAGGAGGATGAGTCAAACAGAGGGGTGAATCTGAATGTGACTGAAAATGAAAGATTATGTGGAGTATAAGAAAGACAGGATGGAGAAAAGGCATGTGACGCTACTGAGTGAGAGGGAATGTATTAATATTCCACATCTCCTCATAGGTGCTTGAAATGTTCTGGCTTGAAGCAAGGATGGAAAAGCTCTCCAACAAAGTAAATATTTGCTCTGGCACTATGAGGACAGAACAATATATCACCTTTGTACAGCTGACTAAATGCTGACACATCCACTTTAAACAGTTGCACAGTCTGTGTGTCTGTCCTTTTCTGTATATATTTGCAGAGATGGATATTATTTCCTATTAGTCTGACTCACATCTGAATGACTGAAAAATGACAGTGTTGCAGAACTGCAAATGTAGGAATTGCTCAGCTCTGCAGCCATCGATTTGCTAACAGAATCCTCCACCAGTCTAGATGCCCTCTGACTGTACCGCTGTGTCCTGTCCAAGAGCTTTAAAGTTAAAAGGAGGAACAATGGATGATAGAGATGGAGAAGAAAGGATTTCTAATGCCCATGAGAACTCATTTTCTAAGTCAGCAGCTACATGTGAAAAGATTGAAAGAAAGGTCTGACCAGAGGCTGAGCCGGCCACAGACCGATCAGCTGCTCCGTGTTTGAATGAATTTCTGAAACGGCCAAAATTTGAGTCATACAGCCTCAGGCTCTCACTCGGTGGAACAGAGCCACGATTCAATTCCTGAAGATCATTTTTTTTTGTTTGTTTGTTTGTTTGTTTTTCTGCTTTTTACCTGTGTGAAGTGAAATCAGACATTAGTGAGTGTACGTTGTTCTCCATCAAAACTGTGCCTCCGTATGTATCCGTATGTACATGTACTTTGTCATTGGTCATTTGAATGGAGCTGCCTGAGTGGTTTTAAACTTCACAAAATCACTAAATGGAGAAGTACGTTTCTCACGGGAACGTAACAGCGGACTGTGGGGACTGAGCATGAAAACACAATGGTGGTAATGATGAACAGGAGAGGACAACAAAACAAAACGCAAATAATGTCTGTACATATAACTAAATATACTTCTCTTCACCTCCATGATTTGGTAACTGTTACAGTTATGTTACAACCATGACCCCCAGCAGTCTGACACAGGACGGGTCCGTCGTAAACATGAATGTTGTTTTTGTGGCAATATTCAACAACAACATATTTTACCTAAAAGAACAAACATATTCATTTAAATCTTATTGATTTCATAGCTCTGACGAGTCACGCATATATCCCTTTGCATCGGCATCTTATATTCTTTAACCTTGACTGTATGATGAAGATGATGATGATGGTGTCTCTATTTAGCTTTCTTATCATGATGCCCTTTAAGGCCTGTGGGGACGACAAATAGTTGCAATGTATAGGTGAGGGGAGGTGATGATAATGACAGACTCTCTTGCTGAGCACACACATGTAAATCCAAATTCACACGGAAACACTGGACTTGTATTCAAGTGGAAAGAGAGGAGCACAACACGATCACACAGGGGATGCCCAGTGCGTCTCCTCTCTGCTGGTAAACAACTTCGACCTTTTCCACTCTCCCATCCTCTGTGGGACATATCTGCCCACGTAAAGAACTTACATGCTTGTACCGCACACACGCGCGCACACACACACACACACACACACACACACACACGCACAGCTGTCTTTCTTCTCTCTCACTCAGTTTCCCTTTAGACACGTGCTGAGAAAGATAGAGTGAGTAGACGTTTCTCCTCCCACACACCTTTCCTTCAAAGACCAGCTGCCCCTC
>CAAKHB010007048.1:33232-43969 GCA_901007665.1 Aeoliscus strigatus
CAGCCCGTAATTATTTTTACAGGGACTGTTTGTGAGGCTGAAGACATATCATGACCATATGAAATGAACATATAGGAAGTTATTACATAATACTAAACTCAGCGATCATCAATGATCATCAGTGTTCAAGTTGTTGTGACCATTTCTTTATCAAAAATATTCTCAATAATGAACTTCTAAAACACAGCCATCCCTTGAGATATAAAAACTTGCTGCCTTGCATGGTGATGCAGACTTCTCCTGGAGGAAAATCAATACCGATTCAATTAACGTAATGCTGATGAATTAGTGGCCCAAAGTTGATCACCTGGCTAGATTAGGTTCTTCTTCTCACCAGCGGAATTATCACTCAATCTCTCTCTCTATTTTGATCGCAGGGCAAGACGGCTTGGGTTCAGTTACCGGTAATGAGATGACGAAGGACAGAGGCATATCTGAGTGAGAACTTGAGAGTGTGCGCAACGATCATGTTTCCAGCTCCTCTTTCTTCGGTCTCACTGAAAGGACGAGACTTCCAGACAGAGCAGTGAGGAGGAAAAGCACTCTTTGTAGGCAATGGTCTGCTGAAGGACACTTCACCTGGGTCTGCCAGTCCCACCCAAAGGTCCCTGAACACACAGCATTTCTTCAGTTTGATCATTCATTGCCTGTGTGGAACTTTCTTGTCTTTTCTGAAAACGTGTCCAATCCCAGCCAGTTGCCTCCCCACCGCAGAGACAGAATGAAGCTCAAGTGAAGCTCCGTACAACAACACTGTCTGATGGCATGATGGATTCTTAGCACTCGAAGCATTTGAATTAATATGCTTCGGTTGTAATCAGTTGACAACCAGCTGAGGATCTGTTCTCACGTTATGGCCGTTTGTTAAATATGAGGCCCCTCACACTGATCTGCTGACACTGCACATCCCACTAGTTCACAGTATGAGAAAGGCTCAAAAGTGTTTTGCTCATTAATTATTCATTCATTCATTCATTCAATCGCCCATTCATGTATAAATATAAATAAATCTAAGAACTGGTATGTCATAAATAAAGTATATTATCTTATAAATGGTTACACTGGTTGTTATCAAGATTTCAAAAAGGAAACGTCACTGGCAGAACGTTCATTCCACAGCTCTACAGGACGCCACCACCTTCAAAGAGTGTTCCACTCATTTCATGTGATGCGTTTTGATGATAGATGAATTTTACAATAATATTACATGTCTCAGTGCTCCGTGTTTCATGTTGGGCAAAAGTACTTTCTTAGTTCAGTTGAATTCCGTTTGAATTCTGTCAGTCTGACAGCACTCTCAGTCACAAAGCCTGATGACTGTTCATCAGTAGTTGCAGAGAGATGAGGTGAAGTACAGCAGCCAAGAGATGCAGTCAACTTCCATCCTCTTCCTCGCTGCTCAGAGACACTGACTCACATAAAAGATGGATGATTTTCAGTGACATTGACGCTCTCACTGGTTCCTCTGTGAACTATGGTTCATGGCAGCTCAGCTGTGTGTCTTCAGTTTTAGAAAAATGCATTTGATATCTTCTCAACAGGTGAATGAATTAATGTATATTCACAATGAATACAGTCTTTTGGCGCCAGAATCTCATGGTCGGGCTGGATGTCATGAGCAGTTATGAGCTGAAAGTTTAGACGCTGGTGGTAGCTGATGATCCTCGTGATGCTGATGGCGTTTGTTGCAATGAGGAACCTTTGGAACCGCATGGCGATTGGGAGGTGGAGGGAGCACACATTGGCAACAAAAAGGTTCTGAAAGCTGAACAACAGCACATAAAATGGGGCGACAACAAGCTGAAGGTGTGTCAGTGTGATTTTAACAGCTGATTAAACGCTGATTCGACAGCCCTTGTTTAAAGCGGAAAGATTTAATCATGAGAGCGACAGAAAAGGATGATATAATAGAAACTGAATTGTTTGTCATGAGAATGTAAGACTGAGGTCTGCGATTCGCCAGAGCTTCATTTCAGTCCTCGGTCTGCATGGAGGATGAAGTTTGTCCTCATCAGGCTTTGAGATTTACAAATTTCAAATGTTCAAATTCTTTATAATTAAAATGCTTGTGGTCCCTTTAGCCAGAGTCAGTTTAACCAGTATTCTATTGTCGTGTTCTATTGTGAATCTCAGTCCATTACTCACCAAACACATTCGTCAGTTACCATTCTCACCTCCTCAAGTGAGAGCAGAGGGACAGTCGAATGGTCAAACATGGGTTCAACAGTTTCCTTGAGGAATATTATAATGTTTCCTTACGAGAGTCCTAGAAAAATCACAACATCTCTGGTAGTTTGTGATTGACATACTTGGCATTGCTTGGAGGACATTTCACATCGCATGGCTTCAGGAGGAGTTGAAGCAAAAGAAGGTGGATACAGAAGGTCTGATGTTTGTGTGTGATGTAATTTAAGTGATAATCATGTTACATTCAGCTTCAGACTTTGCACTGCTACATCTTCAAATTTTTAACCTCACACTTATTATTCGCAAATGTACGATATTATTTAAAGCAGGGTCAGACAATGATTCACTTAGTCTTAAAAACACAGCATCCAACTGTGCTAGTGGGTGAGGTGAGATGATCATGTTCCAACAATAACGATGACCAGCATCCTGCTGGCGCCAGCGGCCCCACTGTTGCAGTGCAGCCAATAACAAAAGAGTAATGAAAGAGTCTGAAAGGAAGAGAGCCGTAAGATCTGTCTCCCTTCAAACAGACACTATTCCCATCGCGAATATGAAGCATCTGCAGCACAAAGCATAAAGCTGGTCTCCACAAAGAAGAGATGGTGCCCACTTTCCCTCCCTGTCATCCACTCTCTACTCTTCCTTTTCTCATTAAAGCTCTAAAGTCAACAGCGGCGGTCCTATTTCTGCTTATAGAGGAAACACTGCCTTTTGTTTCCAGATGGAACGTAGGCAAACCTTTCAGCAGCATCTCTGCACACTTCTCTACGACTATACCGGTAAATATACTTTAACTTCAAATACTTAAAAATAACTGTGTGTCATCTGTTGTGTCACCCAACATGTGGGTTGAATGAAATGAATTAAAACTGAAAATACAGATTTATTTCAGCCAGTATTTCTGAACAATCTAGTACTAGTAGTAGTCTGCAGCTGTTTCAGATGCGTGTTATGGTGCCATAATGACGTATCTTGACTCTGTCAATTTGTCTTCTGACACCATCATGACATTTTTGTCCTGGATTTCAGTGAATTTTGATAAACACATTCTTGTCATCCAGAGGATCAATCATCAGTCCACTGATGCCCTGACCGCTCAACAACATCTGGACAAAATTGTTTTTTTATAACACTTATTCTGTAATGAAATCTGTAAATATCAACATGCTAGCATTGTGTGTGTGTGTGTGTGTGTGTGTGTGTGTGTGTGTGTGTGTGTGTGTGTGTGTGAGAGAGAGAGAGAGAAGAGAGAGAAAGGGGGTGTGGGGGGACGTTGTGCTCCTGTAAAACACAACCCCCAATGCAAACACAGTGTCATGAAGATAGTTTCATTAGAAACACTAAGTGAAGGGACCCTGACGCTGTCGTCTCTCCTCTTCTTGGTGTTTCATCAACCTGTCGTCTCCTTTTAATCCCCCCCTCAGTGCTCCCACTTGTCTCTTTGCCATCTTTTTTTTTCCTGTCTGCTAAAGGATGTTTCTCTCATGGTCAACCTTCTCCCATTAAATCCCCCCACTCTCACTGCCTCTGTCTTTTCTCGCCACACGTCTTCAATCACTGGTGCTGAGTGTGTCTGCAGAGATAGCAGTTAACCTGATGAAAACTTTGCTAGTAGTACGATCCAACCGTGTCACTCTGAGGCTAACAGGGAAGAAACGCAAGTACTTTCAGGTGGCCATTGTGTGAAAGTGTCTCAGATTTGTTCTTAAATAGCAGAGTGACTCATTGCTCCCCTCCTGCTCACACCACTGCCCATCAGACGGCTGCTTGCTGGCCGCTGCGATCTCATCTCAGTCCCTCTTGCTTGTGAGGGATTAAATGCTTAATCTGCCGGACTGAGTTCTGCTATTAGTACCGACTCGTCTTTGGGGTTTTCCCCTGTCTGCATTGTGCTATGTGTGAGATTAATAAAAACAATTTAAAACAGAATGAAAATGTATCTGGTTTGGTGTCTGAAAACTCCCCCAAATAAACATTCATTCATTCATCATCTCCAATTAACCCCCCCACCCTATTTACCTCTAATGCTCAACCTTCCAAGGAAAAGCTAAACTGACATCCCGTCACCTGTCCTGTCCATCATGGTGTCAATCTAAAGGATGTTTTCATGTCAGCGGACTGGCGATAAACTGCAATCATTGTTTTTTAGATTCCATTTGGCTATCGGGTGCCCCCTCCACAAGTTGGTGCCCCACGTACAGCATGTGATATGTGTGATGGGAGCAGCAGCAGTGATAGTGTGTTTTGTTCTGTTTGGTATGCATGTGCTAAAACAATGAATATGACAGACAGAATTAAAAAGTCTATTGCATTATATTGCATTACTGTCATAGCGAGGCAGGTTGCAGGACAGCCAATCCTTTCAGATGAGACTGGGACATTGTCTGTGGGGGGGGGCTGAGGACAAATGGCCCAGCGTGTGTGATCAGTCTCATGTTGCATACACAGAGCAGCCGCGGGCTCATGCTGCCCTGTAGGTTAATGAATAGTGATGGAGGGATTCAATAAGCTGAACGTCGCTGTTTTCCGCACACACACATTCACACAGACACCCACCTCGCCACCTCTCTACCTCCACTAATGTGCCGTCTGGTCCAATCGCCGCCACACAATCCTGGACAAAATGACAGCTTGTTTTAGCTGTTCCCTCAGGCACACGCAGCCTAATGAGCTGCCTCTCAAGGATGAAGTAGCTGTGTGAGGTCGGCAACGCAGACAATTTCATAATTTCATCGTCATTTCCCCGGTTGTAAAGTTTGGTATGAAACTTCACAGGCTATTCTGAAGCTAAGATGGTCTGGGTTGAGTCAACCCTATTTACTTATTACACAGCCAACTGGCCAGCTGCTCATCATCATCATCATCATCATCATCATCATCATAATGAAACTTCACAAAACAGAATGGGAATAAGAACATACCTTTTGTATATTCAATATTAGATTTGTAACCTGAAAGTAAAACGAAGCTTTGGGGGTGCTAGAACTCTTAAAAAGGTAGAAATAATCCTTGCTGTAGTTGCTCTTTTCTCTGCTTCCTCCTTTCTCTACTGCTGTCAATAAATTGTTGTTGTGGCAATGCTACTCTGACTACGGCCTAACAAGAAGTTCCAACGTACAGTAAAAGTGATCGGACAGATAATACGTTTTAGGTTGAGGTTGAGGTCCTTTTCTATTGACAATGTGATACATTTCAGGGTCTTATTGTTATGTTCTGACAGTTTGGGTATGGAGAGACTAGTGATCTTGGCGGTGGTGTTGATGTGTGTGAGCTTGGTCCATTTGGTGACTGATGACATGGTAAAGAAGCAGGAAGAAAGGAAGGGCTGGGTAACTGGTAAGTATAAGGAGGAGATGGGAGGGAACATGAGATTGTCTGAGTTTCGGGATGATTTTCCTCCGAATTCGTATTTTTTTTCTTGTTTTCCATTAATTATTTCATACTCCAGGTATGCTGCTTATTGATCTACAGCACCTTCAGCAATCCTCAGTGCCACTCTCCCATGGTTCAGCTAAATGAGCCTTCTGCTCTTCTGTCGTGTGTCTTTTTTGTAGTCTTTTCTTACTCGGCTGGTGCTTTCTCTGTTTCACCCGCACTGGTCAAGGCAGAAGGCCATCCACATGTAGTCTGGAATCTGCCCAGCCTGTAAAAGTCCCGTCGTTAAGAGCTGCTCATGTGACTGTTGGGTTTCTATTGGAATCGTCAGTATGTGTCATGAGATACCTGTTGTTGTGAACTGGCCCTGTACAAATACAATCTAACTGAAATTTGACGGTCAGTGATCCTTTTTATTTTATCAGCGGTCATATAGGCAACAGTTATCGTGTCTTGCAAGTGGTCAGGTTAGTACAATACAATTGTACTAATTTTTACAATACAATTCTTTTCCCCATTTATGTTAAAACAATTCCACTTCAGCGGGCAATACAGTTTGTCATGAAGGTAGCATCGCTGTTTGTCTCTGTATTTCTTAATTCCTCTTATATATTCTCAATCAACACATTGCATTCTGTGTTTGCATTTGTCCTCACCTAGGTGTCGGTATATCTTTCCTAACCTCTCTCTCCACTGCACTGCTGGACTGACAAGCATGTTTCTATTGAATATGATTCCACCTAAAACAGTGAGTTGTACTCTCTAAAACAAATTTCAAAGACGTTCTTTCACCTGCTGAACGTTGCAAACATCAGTCTCTTCTTGTACCATAAGGACACTGAAAACTAGTCCACACATTTGTGACTTCCAGGTTGGATGACTACAATTCCTTGTTTCCAGGTCATCCCAATAATTCACTGACGACCCTTCAGCCGGTCCAAAATGCTGCTGTTCGTGTTCTGACAGGAGTTAGGAAAAGAGATCACATATCCCCAGTACTAGCTTCTTTACACTGTCTGCCTGTAAAATATAGAACAGACTTCCAACCCCTTCTCCTCACCTATAAAGCCCTGAACGGTCAGGCTCCAGTTTATCTCTGAAATCTTAATGGACCATGTCAGCCAACTGGAACTTTACGCTCACAGAATCTAGACCTGCCTGTGCCTCCTAAAATCTCTAAAACCACAGTGGGTGGCAGAGTGTTCAGCTACCAGGCTCCCGTCCTGTGGAACCAACCTGACAACCTCTTTTTATTTCAGAACAGATTCAAGGCCTTTCTTTTTGACAGAGCTTACAGCTAGGACTGAGTGGGGTGGTCAGTATTTCAACAGGAAATGTGAACGTTCAGCAATTTTGAGTAAAAATAATAATCTAAAATTGGTGAAGTTAAATGGAAAATAACTTAACAGTTCAAATCACTGGATAAATATAACAATTTTTTCTTTCCATGACGGAAAGAAAAAATGTCCTGATGTCCTCTAATGTAGTGGAACATTCACATCCATTGGTGGTTTGGAAAGGTCTGGGGACTTTTTAGTTTTGCTGTTTGCCCAGTGTCTCTTGTCTGTGTGGACCTGTGCTTGGGTTTATTTTTGACCACCTGACCAGTGATCTTGTTTTGAATTCTCTGTCTTTCCTCACTTCATCAGCCCGTGCTTCCCTCTTCCCACCTGTGTCTCCTTTTGTCTCGGTTGCTTGCAGTATTTAAGTATGTTGTTTCTTGTCAGTCTTGTTGGTTCATGTGTCATCCAGCTGTGTAGCAGTCTGTGTTTATGGCCATCACTCCTGCGTTATCCCTGTCAGTCCGTGCTCCAGCCCTGCGTTCCTCTGTTCCCAGCCTTTGTCTCATGTGTTTCAGTCAGTGTTTTCCATGTGTATGTGTTCTTTCTTTTGGACTTGGTAAATTTTATCCTTCATTCATTCATCTTCTGCTGCTTATTCCGGCTGATCCCAGCTGGGTAAATTTTATGTGAAAGTCAATTTATATTTTATTATATACTTACTTGTTCCTTGTGATAAAATGGTTTTATTTAATTTACTTTTTGTCATTCTGCACTGGTCATCCTACTCTGTCTGGATTTCAACATACCTCAGGTAAGCTGATGAAGGTCATTGTCACATAACTTCACCCATTCAAAGTCTCCCTCTTGTGATAACAATGAAGATGGTGCTTTTCTAGAAGGGTGGGGCGAGGAGAACGCTCAGCAACGAACAAGTGGAGCGAGGAGGAAAGAGAAAGCTTTTAACATCCTCATTGTTTGGAAAATGGTCTGGTCATTGTGTTCTTCTCAAACTATTGCCGTCCATCATTATCTCTACACTTCCTATGCACTCAGAAAATGATTTGTATTTGCTTGTGATAGACTCGTTAATGACCTGTATCTGTGCTCTGGTGTGTTGGACCTTCCTCATCTGGTAGAATTGGCTCCAGCAACGACTCTCCTCTGTCTGAGAGCGTTCTCCTTTGGCGGCTTGAAGGTGCCTTGGATGTCAGCACTTCCCCATTGGGCTTTTTCACAGCAACCATCCAGCTGGGCCATGGTGTAGCTTCATCAACTGTTATTATCGCTGCTAATTCTTCCATCTGTGCTCGCTCCGATTTGAGTTTTGTATGGTAATTTTCTGCATGGATGGACCCCTGGAGTCTCACTCTCCACTTTCATTTTGTGATCACCTGGAAGGCATCGTAGCCTGTTACATCCCTGCCATGAGTGAGTCACCATCATTAGCAGACTACCCGTGCACAGACTCTCGTGACCAGATGAAGTGTTTCACATGGTTATAAGCCCAAAATTTCTTTGGCACAAATGCTGCGTTTGTACAGCAGAACGTACTGAGTTTATATTTGTGAGTCTGTGTTACTGCGGAGCTCCATGTTGAATCTCATCGTCCTGTTTTTTTTTCCTGGTTCTTTGTTTCATCATCGTCATTTTAGTCAGTTATTTCAAGCAGCAACCACTGACAGTGAGCGAATCTTGTTACTGCAGTAACTCCGACAAGATCGGCATCATTTTTCGCTCACTTCTCCGGTCAAAAATCGGATGGTTGATTTTACTAGGCTAATACAGAACTGCCACACTGAGATCAGTTATTCAGTATTTTGTTTACTTCAGGTGTCAGCGACTCAAAGTGGGTAGTTCTTGTTACCCTAGTAATACATAATGAGAACAAGATCATTTTCCGCTGATTTTCCTTTTTCGTCAAAAATCCCATTTCAACAGTACTTTTTGCTCGGCAGGCAAGTGCAGACCAAGTACTGTCTCTTCTTCTCCATTTTCATTGAATTTCAGCGCCACCTATTGGAGTATGAAGTACAGCCTGTACATACATGCGTTTTTGCGGATGTATTTGGATGCAAATTTTCTTGATACTGAGTCAGGGAAAACGGAGGTAAAATGGACGTTTTCTTACGTGTGGACATGGCCTAAGACCAAAAACTGCCAAAATGCATTTTCCAAACTACTGTGTGATCAATTGTGTACTAATGTGATAATATTGTTCTGAAATTACACTGCAGTCTAATCCAGTTATCAAGATGAAACCTGCCATGGAGTTTTCCATCGGGTGGAACACTGACATTATTTGCGGTCACATCAAAATTTCTGTCATAACCAGTTCAGCTTAGCAAGTTTCCCTGCGTAATTGGAAGGAAGTTGGGAAGGAAATGCGCCCCCTGGAGTCGTTCTCCTTCGTGCCCTTGAATTTCTCTCACACACACACACACGCGCACACACACACACACCGTTTGCAGTTCAGTGGCAAACGCTACTGCTCAGGCTGTTATCACCTTTACACAAACTTGAACTTGGTCTGTTGCGCAGCATCGCGCAAACTCTCCCTCCTCCTCCTCCTCCTCCTCTTCCTCTTCCTCCTCCCCCTCCTCCTCCTTCTCCTGCAGCACCACTCAGCAGCTGTAACGGGACACTTTGAGCACAACTGTCGCCCCAGTCGTGTCTCCGCTCCCCTCTCCGGCTGCTTCCCACTGTCCAGCGGCTGGAATGATGGCACACAGCTATTGGAGGATGAGGCTGCTGTGACTGAACGATGAACGGAGGGACTGAGAGACATGTTCCGAGGATTCCGAGCGCAGGAAGGTGAGCAGCTCTTTATGAATTATGCTGATGTCTGCGGGATTTTTTTAAATTATTTATTTATTGATTTATTTTGTAGTTTCGTTTCTATCTTTGTGGCATCCCCCGTTTTGGAGTTGCAATGAAAAGATACAGAATTTTGGTGCCATTTCATCATGACTGCAACATGCAGCAAATTGTTGCATTGGGATTTGATGGGAAAAGTAGGCATAGAAAATAACTAATGGCAATTTTACAATAAACTGTAGAACAACGATGAGAGGAGTTTAATCAAAGGTGTGTGTGTGTGTGTGTGTGTGTGTGTGTGTGTGTGGCAAGTGAAGGAAGAACATATTTTAATGGCACAAGGCAACTGCAGTATCTCTATGACACAAGCTCAAACGTAAGTGCTTATTTGTTGATGTTGTGTAACTTTCTGAGGTCATGTTGTGGAACGCCGTGAAACATGTAATGAATTAATCTTATCATACTTCAAATGCATTTAACTTTCAAAGGCAATTAAAGCAGTGTAAGATCCAGCTGATGATACAGATGTGCTGCCATTAAAACACCTCTTCATTTAACTTCCTCCAAAATAACCACCATGTCCCTGTGGAATAAATCGATTCCTAGTTCCTAATAGTTATCATGCTTTCCTACACCTGTGAAGTGCAAATGAAACACCACCGGTGTGACAGAAGTGATTTATCGGTTCCAATGCAAGATTTGATCCTAGATCTGAATTAGTGAGGCATGTTGGTGCAGTTCAATGCTTCAAAGCGTCATCTCTGTCAAGTCGGCTGTTGGCTTACGATCAGGGTCATCTGCACACTAGTGATGATATTCTTATTTTAGAGAGGCGAATATGTATTACCCTACAAAACCAAAACGACAGCAGGTTTGTCTTTGTCTCACACGACACCGCTGTGCTCAGCACCAGGGCTGGTCATGGTTACAGATTCACAGAGTGCTGTGCAGTGTGTGTGTGTGTGTGTGTGTGTGTGTGTGTGTGTGTGTGTGTGTGTGTGAAAGCAAATGTCCCCCCACAAGAAAATCTGTCACATTACTGACAAAAGCTGACCTCAAGAAAAAGTGTGTGTGA
>CAAKHB010007048.1:53593-69213 GCA_901007665.1 Aeoliscus strigatus
TGACTGTTACGTCAGCTTCATAGCTGTTATATAAGGAAGGAAGTCCCCGTTTGAACACACACACACACACACACACACACACACACACACACACACACACACACACACACCTCACCTCATTCCTCCATGACTCTCTTTCTTATTTTCTTTACCATCCATTCTCTCCTTCCACCTTTATCTCCATCTTTTATAGAAATCCTTTAAAAGTAATTGCAAGGTCAGTAAAGCAGCATAGCATTGTGTGCAATGAAGTATGTTCAAGGTCTGCTGCAAGGTAAAGCCGACTGATGGGCTGAAACTTTCGTCCCCCTTCTCTACCTAAAGCTTCGGAGACAGTAGGATTAGTGGATCATTGTTTGGGGATTTAGTTTTTGCTGGAATGACAGACAGAACATGAGAGACTGATAAAAAAGAGAGAGATTAATATATCAGACATTCTGAGGGAGACAATGAAGTATAGGTTTGGACCAAACAGAAAGGACTGTATTTGGCCAAATTCTGTTGATTATGATGCTATGAATAATAGCGCATCATCCATTGTCTATAGGAAATAGCATTCTGGTCACGTATGGTAAGAGTTGTATAATTACCAAGTGAAGATAGTGAAATGTAAAGCTTTAACACACTTGCAATTGAAAAAAACACATGAATAATTCAGAACAATAGAAGCTTCTTCATGTCTAACAATAAAAAGACATTTACACTTCAATCCCCTGGTAGACACAGTGGCCTCGTCGCTGTAGCATCTTGCATCTGCCTGACGAGTCACTGGCAGTGTCGATGGGAGCTCACGGTCTTATGACTCAAATCGAGATGCAGACAGCAGTTGTCATGTTATGGTCCAGTGAGGTGGTGTTTTACAAACCCAAATTTAACTGCTGCATATGTGTTTGATTTGAATCAAACTGCGGGTACGGTGGCACCTGACCATCTGTTCAGCCAAGTGGAACACGGCCATCGAGGAAAAGCACTGAAATCACTGTGCAACAAACATCTAATCAGATAATCACAGTTACACAGCAGACAAACCCAAAGCTCATCAACATAAACAAGAGATGTCAAAAGGAAAATTAAATAAAAAGAAATGAATGAAAAATTAAAAAAAAAAAACAACTTTAAAATCATTGAAAAGAAAGAATATAACTTCATGTAAAATTGTCTGGATTAGCTTATTCTACTTCTTGTCATGATCATTTCTCATTTTATTGAAATAAATTGGAAATAGCAGTCTACAACTAAACTACAGGATGAGGAACAAATATCACCTACTTGTCCTTTCGACCTTATGACATAATGTATCTTTACCATGTCGTTGTTGCATTGCTGGATGGAGTGCCCGGTTATAGTGATTCACCTCAGTAGGATCAATGGATTCAATGATAGATTAAATATCAAGACAAACTGTATGTTTCGAAACTAATATGATAATATTGCTGTTGTTAAACATTCTCTTCATTTCACAGTGCAACTCATGAACACGAAAGTAATGGAAGGGACTGTAATTTGCAGTTATTGCACAATAAGTATCCATAGGTAAAAGGTTATTTTTTTGCCCCTGTGACATTTGAGAAAGCAGATATACAATCAGATATATATGTATAAGCATAAAACTTAGTAGGTGTTCACCTGGTAAACATTGTTATATACTGACCATATATTTTGTGTGTCTAGTCTTTCTTTTCAATTGTATATTACTGTATGTGCGTTTATGCCATAGCCGTGTGTGACTCAATAGTGTCATTGATCTCACAGCTCACAAAACAGTCCTAAGAACTAAATCAAAGGCTCATTTACGCAAAAACAAATCTTTCCTTTACAGCAGCACTGCAAACATTTACTTGTGATTGAGAATTGAGTGATGCAATATGTGAAAATTACACATTCAGCACTCACTGTTGCTTTAAATAACACACAATCTTTGAATTTGTATTAATGTTAATCCGATGAAATATTAATTCGATGCAAGGCAAATATTTAAAGAGGTTTCTGTTTGTGTTTCACTGCAAGAATACTTGACTGCTGTATCATGTGTTTCTCTACCAGATGACATATTTAACCAATACTTCATACCTCTTGTTAGTGGAGGACATATAAGAACTATATCAGATCACAGAAATCTGTGTTCACAAACAATTTTTATTTAGAAAGTCATCAATAAATAGTAATATTAATAAATAGTAATAGAACATAAACTGCACTACATTGCACAACTGCACATCATTATATTTTACCCTTCCTTCGTAAATATGTTTAGTTTTAGTTTTGATATGCTGTCTTTTTAGATTTTTCATGCAATTTGTGTGTGCCAAGATTTTTCCTTTCAATTTTTTACCTTTGTTCTTTGGCTGCTCTAACATGTAGGTTTGCGGGAGGAATAAAGTACTTTCTATTCTATTCTATTAAATTCTATTCTAATAAAAATGTTGACATTGAGACATGTTAATGGGGCTGATCCGGTGCAGTCCCGTGTGAAGTGGTGGCTGTAGTGTTTGGTGGGGGTGTGTTGAAGTGAGCTGTCACTGACATCCTGGAAAGACTTGTACAGAGAAGATAAGGTTACGTAGATAGCGGATATTGTTGGACACAGTGTGTGTTTGTGTGAACGTGAGCGAAGTGCAGAGCCTCTCACTGTGACAAATGGCTTTTCATGCAGAGGGTGAGAACAATGTCGCTAAGCGCTGATGGGCCTAATGTCAGCACGCTGGAGGGAGAGAGCAGCAAGGAGGAGAATGAATGAGAGGAAGAATGTGCACTTGGGAGATGAAGCATGTGAGCTGAGGGGAGAAAGTATCTGAAAGATCGATTCAGGACAGGAAGCCTGACATCTCATGTGCTCTTGGGTTGGACATAATGTAAAATAACAGTGTGAAGGATGCAGGCAGGATTACGTAGGAGGACAGGTGTAGGGACTGAGCGTTACTTACAAACGGACTCCTGGTAATCCCCAGGCTGTGTTGGTCTTTTCTTTTTACGAATGTCTTCAACGTGAGGAACAAGTATGACCAGCTCGTCCTTCAGACCTTATGACATAATGTATCTTTACTGTGTCGGCTGCTGCATTGCTGGATGGAGTCTTTATTTGCAGTGGTTTGCCTCACCTCAGGGTGATTGAATATAGTGATGCATCTTTAGAAATGAATTGGTTTTCAAAGGTGTTTTACAATAATTGATAGTTCTATGGGACCAGCGGAGCCAAAAACTAATTTCATTCCTGTGAATTGCCCACACAAACCTAATTCTCACCGCGTTTCTCCCTGAGCATTAACACTGATAATATTGTTGAAATGAAATGTTTCTGTTCATTTCACAGTGCAACTCATGAGGATGTGGTAAAGACAAAGTCAAGTAGCGTGAGCGAAAAAACACTTTACAGATACTGCTACCACATGAATAATACTCAGCAGATACACATTTTAGTAATTCATGCAAAGACTGACGATGTGATGTCAGAAAGACAATCCACAGAGAAGGTCACAGTGTATTTGCATTGAAAACAGGCACGCCTCCTGTTCCGTGGATGTCTCGCAGCTCAGATGTGTTTTCTCGCACCTGACATATGTCCCATGAGGGCATGTAAACAAACTCATTTGTTTACATTGACAGCAAAATAAAAATTAGTTATATTAACTATTTTCTGTATTTTAAAACATGCTCTATATTTTCATACCACTGCATAGTTTGATGCCATGACAATGTAATGTGACCTGCTGTGGGGCAGTAAAACATTATAGTATCTTGTTTTATGATTTGCAACACGTAGACCTGATCACTGTGGCGCTCATTCAAAGATGCTGATAATGCTGATGCTTTTTCCTGCTGCACTTTTTTTTTGTGAATAAAGTCGAAACCCACTTTTGTTGTGTGAATAACAGTAGTGTTGTCCAAATATAACTTTTTCACTTCCGATACGATACCGATATAGACCATAGAACAACAGTCAGCAACAGAGGGTATGAGGAAAAACTGACCTATTTATTATTAACCAATGGGTTACATAACCCTAAAACATTCTCCAATTCTCCACTTTAATGAAATGAATAAATAATGAATTAGAAGATCCTGAAAAATAACCTGAATATTTTTTTTTACTGTCAGTATATGGTGGGAACAACTGAGAGCAGGGACAAAATAACAAAACAAAATTCTGCGTGCTTACATCAGAGATTTTAGATGCAGGCCAATATAATCTGATACTCGTTTTTTGTCTGACATCGAGCCAATATCCAATCTCAATATTGAATCAGGACACCCCTAAATAACAGCAGCAAATCGATACTATCGCAACTGAGAATAGTGCATAAACTTTGGTGTTACCCATATAAGATTTGATCAAAATAGTTAAAAGTAGCATGCACATCGTTGAACATCAGAGAAAGTTTGTCCACTGCTGCTGCAAGTAGCCAAAAAATGTCAACCTCCTTAATCCCACTCCCTGTTCAAATCATTGCATCAACAGGACAAATTATGTAGATTCCCGTCAGTTTGCAGGAATAAAATAAAAGGCCAAGAGTCACATTGAGAATCAGTGAGAGGCGGAGAGGACATGAGTGATGAATGAGTGTGAGAAGAATGGGACACACGCGTGAAGGATGTATCATGCATCGTGAATCAGAACAGGGAGTTGTTTCACTTCAGGAAACACTGAATGAATGAAGGTTTTAACAGAGGAAGAGTGAGCCTTGTAAAGGATAAAACAGAATGAAGGATGAGGGGGAGGGAGTCCGAAGAGGGTGATGGAGGAGGAAACAGAATGAATAATGAGAAGGTGGAGACAGAAGAGGAGAAGAGGAAAGTGGCAGTGAGAGCAAAGAATGATGGGAGAGGATGGAAATACATGAGTCACAGTTTTAGCAGACAGATGGATGTGCCGAGTGAACAATGAGAAAAGTAAAGGAAATGGAGAGATGAGGTTGATGGGACACATGTAATGTCTCATACTCAACAATGCCATTCGTTTTGTCCAGCTCAGTTTTACACCGTCAAAATATGAACAAAGTTTTCGTTTCTAATAATACATTTCTATGGGTAAGCCTGGGGAGCCTGGAAGATGACCATTTTTGACAAGA
Organism: Aeoliscus strigatus; assembly: GCA_901007665.1. Lineage (NCBI taxonomy): Eukaryota > Metazoa > Chordata > Actinopteri > Syngnathiformes > Centriscidae > Aeoliscus > Aeoliscus strigatus. The sequence continues at coordinate 58,660 of CAAKHB010007048.1, forward strand.
TCATAAACAGGATGTAGTTTGTAGTAGTTTGTTTGTAGTATGTAGCTCTGCCATGTTCTTGGATAATTAAATGAACTTGGTTGGTATCAGGTGAAAATGCAGCTCCTGTTCCTTTGCTATGAATAAAAAGTGATCATGCAGATTTTGCAACAGAAGGATGTGGAATGAAGGGACAGTTGTGTGATAGAATGTGACATCCCATAAACACGGGCCATTAACATTTACACTCTAACATCATCTCTGTATAATAAGATTTCTTTCCTCAGGATCCATCGCTCTTCTGTGCTACCAGAGTTAGAGGGCATACAGGCCCGATTGCCTTCTGTCACCTCTCCCACTCTTATTGTTCTCTAAGGCGGCCCTAATGAAATAATTGATTGATTATGTCACCGTATCATCTATCAGTGTAGCTGCAGTAGCTTTGGCATAGGTCTACTGAGTGACTATTGCTCATGATTTAGTAAGGATTACCACGGGTGATTATCTGACCTGAGGATTTTTGTCTTCTCTCCATAATCCCTCTCTTTCCTCCTCATCCATCTTGTTCGCTGTCAAACCCCTACTCTACTGACTCTCAATGTCTCTTGCCCCCTTCCTCCCCCCATCTCTCTCTCCCTCAGGGCGAGTGTTCCTCCAAGTGCTACCACATGTTCATCATAGAGACAGTGTGCGTGGCCTGGTTCTCCTTGGAGTTCATCCTGCGTTTCATTCAGGCTCGCAGCAAGCTGGAGTTCCTCCGCGGGCCGCTCAACATCATTGATGCCATGGCCATCCTGCCTTACTATGTGTCACTTGTGGTAACAGAGGAGGATCCATCCCTGGACCATGAGAGGCCTGGAGGAGGCAAAGTCTACTTGGACAAGCTGGGTTTGGTGCTGAGGATCCTGCGGGCGCTCAGGATTCTCTACGTGATGCGGCTGGCTCGCCACTCTCTCGGCCTACAGACGCTCGGGCTGACAGTGAGGCGCAGCACGCGAGAGTTTGGCCTCCTCTTGCTTTTCCTCTGCGTGGCGGTCACACTTTTCTCCCCGCTGGTGCACTTGGCTGAAAGTGAGCTCACGGGCACCCACGACTTCAGCAGCATCCCTGCCTCCTACTGGTGGGCCATTATCTCCATGACAACAGTCGGCTATGGTGACATGGTGCCTAGATCCCTTCCAGGACAGGTTGTAGCTCTGAGCAGCATCCTCAGTGGCATCCTCATCATGGCCTTCCCTGCTACCTCCATCTTCCACATGTTCTCCCGCTCTTACCAAGAGCTCAAGATGGAGCATGACCGTCTGTTCAAAGAGGAGTGTGTGGCAGCTGCTGCAGCAGCTGCTGCCAGCGGGGAGCTTCAGGAAGGCAAAGTAGAAGCGGACGGAGGAGGAAGGCATGAAGGATTAGAGCACTCGGCCAGTCCTGGACCGGAATTATGTGTGGACAAAGATAATATGTACTCACTAGAGTCTCTGGCTCTTTTGGGGAAAGGTGGTGACGCTGCGGGAAATAATAACCACAGCCTGCCAGCAGCAGCTTTCTGAAGGAACGCCGCAATACTCATAATTACTGACTCAATCCAAGACTTCCATAGAAATACCAGTCCTTTAATATCGTTTGTAACCATAAATGTCCCTCTTCCCATACAGTTTTAAGTATCGTTATTGTACTGACAAATGTGCTCAGACCAAATGCTAAGTGTATTATTCCATGATTCTGTACGTAGTCAATGTGAAGGTGCAGGTCGACAGAAATGTGCACACAAATGCGGATCAGATTTACATCATCTACATATTTGGGTACAATGAGTATCTCAAACATTATTTGCTTGTCAGATTTTGGACAGAACTAATAGAACCAATCAGAAACTTTGTGTTATACTGATGTGTTCACAGCAAACTTCTGAACACATTTCCTTGAAGAACTCACTGAGCACTGTGTGCCTCCAGATTAAGTTTTTATACCAAGCATCATGACAGCATAAATGTATCTACAGTCTTTTTTTTCAGAATGAATCATCATCACTTGTCTGATATTTGTGAATGAACACCAGTAGTGGTACTGGTACATGTAAACACTAACTCCAAAATGTGCATGAGGTTTGGTCTGCACACAGCGTAGAGGGAGATTACATAAATCACATTTCGCTTTGGTCTGCTGACATGGAGCACAAGTGTGCATCTGAGCTAAGTGCACTCCAAATGTACAGACGCTGAAAGACTTTCTGATGCCCTTTAAACTGGACAGCCCACTTTGTATTACTGAACAGAAAGCCTGCGCACCACAGCAATACTAGTGACTGTTTGCCTCCATGAACATACAATATTTAATCCAAAGTTCCTTTTCCTTCCACTGTGAACAGTCTTTGCAAACTTTAAACTTTCTCTTCTGTTTTAATGCTGCCTACAGTATCAACTGAAAATGTTTCTCATACTCCTACGCCATGAATTCAAATTCAAAGTGCTCCTATTAGTTCATTTCTGAGAAGCTTGAAGCCATGTTCTGAAAAGAAATATAAACAATAGTTCCTAAGATAGCCATCTTCCTCATGTATGCTTGCCGAGACTAAACGTGTTATTGTCTGTTTTCTATAATGATCTCCAGATAAAGTGTATGAATATATAAAAAAAGATATGATACAAAAGAAATTAAAAGATAGATAAGTTTTATTTCTGTCAGACGTTGAGTGACTGAGAGGAAATGGGTCTCACATCCATTAAATGTACTTTGCAACGCTCGAAATAAAGGCTCTCGCAGTAATCTGAGAGAAACACATTCTTTTCCTTTAGTCGTTTCATGTATCATGGGCATGAAGATGCTCAGGTGTCCTGAACATTTGTGAGCGTCAAAACAGCTGTGACAGTCAGACACACAGACACAACAGTTCTGTGACCATCCTCCAGTTACATCATCTATTTCTTTTCATGGGTACAGTTATGCCACTTGTGGACAGGTGCCATGTCTTTCTACAAATGTAGTTGATCTCTTTAATGCAGCACGATTAAAAAAAAAGTTACATCCTCAGATTTGGATTAACTCAGCCTCTCATTCTCCTTCAAAGCTGGCTAGTGCCCAAAAGCAGGTGTCTTAATTTGAACTGGTCAGACACACTTTAAGGTCCTGAAAGGACATGGAGGCACGCAAGGACATGCCAGATGTGGATGTAATCTAGATTAAAGGTGGGATTAAAAGACTCACAAACAGACAAATGGGTTACAGTCTTTAACTCAAGTTTTCTTTGAATTTGATTTGCTTTTCTCCGCCTAGTCAAATCATGTTTTACTTTCTTAGGCCATGTGACGTCAAATCTCACTGGTTATCTTAGATTTATAGGCGCAGTGGTGTTTGTGGCATATGGTTGATGGATGAGGCAGTCCGTCTTCCCATGACATGCTGGATTACACAATCTAAAGCTGTTATCCATCTGACTGGGTAATGTTTTATACACTGATATCACAAGTAATGTCCAGGGAGGAACTAGTTACACGGGAGGAGCTTGTTAACAGTCACCAAGAACACCACTGGGAACACACTATGTTGTAAAGGATTGAAATCTGGCACCATTAGCAAGGTCACCCTGTTTAAGAAGGCACATGTAGAAGATGTCTGAAGTTTTCCAGTGAACATGTACATGATTACGAGAAGGCTTTGGGGAAAGTGGTGTGGTCAGATGAAACCAAACTTGAGCTCTGGAGTATGAACAGAGAACACCATCCCCACCATCAAACACAGTGGAAACATTTTGTTTTGCTTCAGAGGTTCCCCCCGAGAACCTCCTTCCTTCGGCCAAAATACAAAAAAGAGACACTGGAAATGGGTAATGGATGGGTCTCACAAAATATGCTCCAAAGGAATGGTACATTAACCTCAGTTCTTGCTGTTATGTCTCTCTCCATTAAAATGAAATCTAGCATAGAAATTTAAGGCTGATCATTTGTTTGTGTGTGAGTAATCTTCAGCAGATCAATACTGTCTGACCAATACAATGCTTATTTCACCTACTGTGTGTGTGTGTGTGTGTGTGTGTGCGCGTGTGTGTGTGTGTGCGAGTGTGTGTGCATGTGTGAGATGACAGGTCAGGAGCTAGTTAAGTGCCTTGGGTTCATCAGAGCTGAGGTGCTGTAATTTTTGTCGTGAAGCCGGTACTTGACTTTCACTGCTCTTCTTCCACAGATTTAAAAAGGTCAAACTGATGAGCGAGACAGCAACGAGGGGCTCTTGTATTTGGCCCTTGTGCACAATAAACACGTGTACGTTTTCATGATTACTGAGGAATCAAGGGTATTCTAATGAGACATCTACAATAGCGGTAATGTTTGTTCAATCAGTCTGCAGCAGACTTAACCTACATCTGGGTGAAAAATCCCCCAAACCTACTTTATTTCAGCTTGTTGTGTTTTAATCACCGGCGCCACATTGAGTGTTAATTAGCAAACCATCATTTATTCATACTCATGAAAATACAAATGGGACATAAAGACATGAAATGCATTTGTGGAGGAACAATGCATCCAGCATTAAATATGGCCAATGCAGAAGAGAAAGCAGTTATTTCATGCACACACTTAATAGGTTGTTCCTTGGCCCACGCTCTACCCCTCCACCAAGTCTGATCAAAAACAATTGATGTTCTCTGTGTAACCCTGTTGACAGACAGAAGGCGGATGTGAAAACATCCACTTTCTCTCTCTTGTTCTCGGGTGTTGCTTTATTTCTGCCAGCACCTAATACACCTTACAACGCTGACACCACTGTGCAGTAGTTAGCACTGTCAGCTCTGTGGTCCCTCGTTCGACTCCTAGCCTGGGGATCTTTCTGTGTGGATTGTGGGGTTGGGTCCTCTTCAGGTGCTCCAGCTTTCTGACACCTCTAAAAGAATGCTAGGGTAATTGGTTACTGTCTGTACATGTCAGCCCTGCAATGAAGTGGCGACTGGTTCAGAATGTGCCCCACTGTTGGCCTGCTGGGATTGGCTCCAGTGCCTTAACGGGAGCAATCAAACAATGACAACTGAACGAGCCTTACATTGCAAGCTATCTCACAGTGCTACAGGTACTACAAAATGATTCTTCTTCTCTGTTGAAATGAATGGAACAGTTTTAGAATTGACATTATCAGAATACATTATTTGCTATGTTGAAATGTCACAAACGTCATAAGAGACCAAGAGGCAGGAGACATATTTCAAATGATTTTACTTTTGTCTGATTGTTCTCTTAAGTGACATTATTTTTCCCTTTTGGTCAAGGGCATACTTGGAAACATTATCTTGGAACCATGTTTCACCTCCTCTATTTTATGTGCAATCTGTGTTTGCTCCCTGTGATTTGCGTCATGGTGGATGCACACCACACTTTTTCTGATAAGACGAGGATCCAATTAAACCAACAAAGAATATCAAGATGAAGCCCCATATACGCTCCTTATCCCCGCACCATCTTGATCAGAAGAGCATGGCTTAGACTACAAATGTCAAGTTTATCAGTTATGCAGGTTTTCAAGGAAGCCTGGATTGTCTTTCTGCTGCAGCTGAAATGGTATTGTGGCATAGTGAGAATAAAACATGTTAAAATATGAAGGACCCTATCAAAACTCCTACATATGCATGTCAGTATGTGAAATTCCTTTTGCTTTTATCAAAGTAGAAATGTGAATGTTAGTAAGCACAGTGAGCACAAAGTGGTTGTAGTGTGATTTTGATGCAGCTGGGCTCATCGTACAGTACGTATACACACTCCATACCGCTCATCCTGTGCATGCAGGGTCACAGGGGAGAGGAGCAAGGACTTTGGACAGAGGTCTGCTACATCCTGCACAGATTGACAGCCAATCATAGGGTAGACACAGATATTTATTCACATGCACAGAGAGAAAATCCCGAAAACCTCAGGAGGGAAGCTTAAGTCCCAGATTGAATAGCTGCTATGCGTCCTGCACAGGTTTGTTTCCATTATAGGTGATGAGTACCTCATCAGAGACAAAGCTCAGGGAGGGAAAAGGAAGAGGCTACCGGTAGATACTAAGCAAATGGACTTAATATGGTCCACAATCCACAATCCATGGTCCAAACACCCATGAGATTACAGTTTATGCTGTTTCTGCTGTGTTTCTATTCAACTTTTCTTTATTTGTGCTGTCACCTTCTTCTCAGTGTTGCATAATTATTCACACTTTATATTACTGTCTATACTGTAGACAGCAATAGCCACTTCATTTTCTCTTGGGGGGGGCAATATATATATATATATATATATATTTTTTAAATCACCCAACCCCACATCCTCTCTATCTCCTCTATCTCATCTTCTCAAGCTTCGCGTGTTCCTTCTTCCTGATTGCTACATCTATCACCACCACTTGGAACGGAACGTGTTCTGGTGTTTATCCACCATCACTATGTCCGGCTAATTGGCCATCAGCATTTTGTCGGTCTGGTTCTGGAAGTCCCTCAGGATCTTGGCCTGTTTGTTCCTTGTCACCTTTCGGGGTGTCTCCCATCTGGACCCTGGGACCTCCAGTCCATACTCAGTACAGATGTTCCTGCACACTATGCTACCTAGATAGCGTTCCATGTTCCGGCCTCTATTGCTCTGGGCCTGTTCCTGTGCAGCCATGAGTAGCGCCTCAGTCCAGCCACTGGTATGTTTTCTCGATATCAGCCACTTCCTCTATTTGCCTATGGTACATGCCAGGGGCAAGGGCTTGTCCTTCCATGATAGTCGCTTTGTGTACAGCTTGGGGTGAAACCTTCCATGCATGGTACGGAGCTTCCTTGTCTTGATATCAGTGGCTTGTAACTCTTCCAGTGGCCAGGATATTATATCAGCTGGATATCTGATCACTGACAGGGTATAGGTGTTAATAGCTTGGCCTTATTCTTGCTGTTCAGCTGACTACTCAGGACTTGTCTTAATATTTGGCTGTGGCTGACTTCCGAGCTACCTCCTCCTCCCATTTGCCTGCGTGATCCCCAGGTATTTGTAGCTTTCCTGCACATCTGCAATGTTGCCTTCTGGTAGGTCAGTCAATCAGTTCCTCTTCTAGCTGTCACCTGCCCACATGACATCCCGATGGCTTTGCTATAGATCAGGGAATGTCACATTCACACTTCTCCAGGGTTACTGTTGCATACATCACCTGATTCATAGTTAGCAGTGCGGCTGGTAATATATATATATACATATATACATACATACACACAGACACAAACATGCATAGATATACATGTATATACATACATACATACATACATATAGATATATAGAAATGTAGATCAATAAAATAATTAAATATAAATGTTCAATTTAAAATTACACTGCAATACATGTCGTAGTGGTCGTTACTATCTCTCCAACATTCTAATACTTAAATGATTTCTACAGATTTCCAGGTCAGTGTTTCCTTCCTCCCGTGACCCGAAACGGGTGAATGTTTCCTTCCTGCTGCGTCACGTTATTATTGTCCAATCAGCTTCAGCTTCAAATCCTCTTCAACTAATTCACAGGTGATCTCAGTCTGGTTGAAAATCACCCAGAGAAGCTTCCAAGCATCTTCGTTTGTTTGTTTGTTTGTTTTCTTGCTTTGTGGATCGGGAACAGTTGCCACGTTCAGCGGGGACAGATGCATTGAAAGATGGCTCCAGGAGTTCAGGACATTTACCTCGGAGGACAAAGAAGCCCGTTCATCCAGAGCTCACCTGTCCAGCTAACCCGGCTAGCGGAGCAGTAGCAGGTGGACCAAGGCCCACGGTTTGGGGTGAGCAGACACTGTTGGCTCAATGTGTGATCTGGTTATCTCAGATATCATCAAATGTTTGGGTTTACAAGTTGAGTTTCGAACGAAAAGTCTGTTGGTTCAGATTTGGTTGGATATGAGGAGGTAATGCACATCAGAAAAAAAAAAAAACTTTATCAAACGTGCTATTATCAGCATACACAAAAAGGGGGGAAAGGGGGTATCTACATGACATATATGATGTATTTATGAACAGTAACATTACTATGATGTTGACATTACATAGACTACTACACCTGAGTGAGATGCTGATATTGCACACATTTACTGTATGTACATGAATTCACAGTAATATATGAATCCACTTGAACTGCAGATAGTTGAACATGAAATTCCCAGTTGCAGCTATTCAACAGTACCATAAAATAGCATAGTCTTTTGTCATTACACGAAGTGTCGTACAACAAAATTGGAGCATGTTTCCTGCTAATGCTATAAGTCAAAAATATGAGAAACGATGGGGTAAAATTCTAAATGGCACAACTAACTACAGTTGTCAGATGAGAAGTGCATGTGTTTAAGTGGCTTAGGAACAATTATTACTGCATGTTGTTAGTGAGAATTGTTGCTGTAGTTCAGGGAAGTTATGCAGAATGTTGATGTCAGTATTACCACACAACTGTTATTTGTAGTGAAAGTCCATATGCGTGTCTGTTGTGTTTTTCTATAAGAAGGCCAGCATTTTCACTGGAGGTTTTATTCCTGGCTGCGTTCATCGTTGTTTTTCTTCAATTGTATTTCTGGTTACTCAATCTGTCTTTCTGTGTGACTAAGCCGCACCATCTGCTGCTGCTCTCTGGTTGACAACAGGGACGTGCACAAATCCATTGTTCCATTGCCCAGGTTTGCATGCCTTGCTATCTAACATCTGTATTTGTGTAGTTCTCAGAGATTAATAAAGTATCTATCTCCATCTATTTTAGCTGTGCTATGCACAAACACTGAAGGAAACACAAAGCTGTTGTTTCTGTCTTAGCAGCATCAAGCTAAGAATGCCCTATGTGTGTTTACCACAGTTGAGCCTGAGGGGAAAAAAAAACCTTACAGCTGCAAAGGTTTAAGTAGTAGTATTTATTTAGCCAGGAAAGCTCCACACCACTAAATCCAAAGAGGAAGGCAGTCGTTTATGCTCAACAGAGCATCATTCTCTGGTCATTAGATGCAGACAAACTCCGAAACTGACAGAGGGATTAAACAGTATTCAATTTACCATTGATGAGATGACACACACGTTTCATTATTTACAAGGTTCTACCATCTGAAGATAAATAATTGCGTGATTATGTTCTGATATTTATTAGATATAATTTATGCGTATGTGCTGTTAAACAGATTTAAATGTTATTGATATTTTTTGATATAGGCATTCATCACAATGTTTAATCTTTAAGTAGAAAAATATAAGCAGACCATAAAGAAATCAACCTGTGAGACACAGACCTGGATAAGCAGAGATGATTTATTTGAGGTATGTCTTGACTCATTCTCATCCTTTCAGTCCCACATTTGCAAAGTCTAGTCGTTCCTGGTTCAACTGTTCGGGAAGACAAAATGCTGAGGAAGGAGAATATTCCTCTGCGAAATCTTTTTTCAAAACTACACAAAGAGCAGCTGATCCCCGAACACCTTAACTTGGAGATCAAACCTCAACATGAACAGGTGAGACAGTCTCACAATTCACAAGGCAGCAAATGTCCTGTGTCTGAAACTGAGCATATTCCTATTCTGTTTCCGTTTACCTAAAAACTGCCAAGTAGCAGAGACTACACAAATGGAAATTACAGGGAAAAAAAACATTCCGGTGTGTTTGTTTATGGGGAGAGTGCTGCATTCCTTGTAACGTTGTTTAAAGGAAAATAATTGATGTTGACACTGAGGAGGCTTGCAGCCTCATGGGTATACCTTCATATTTACCTTCAGAGAGATACCAATTTAGCTGCTTTGCAGAAAGAGAAACTTTCTTTTCATGGATGCAATTCTTGATACTTGAATTGATAAATAAATCCCAACATTTATCTTGTGTCTGTGCGATTAGCTTTTCTGCCCACATATTCCCAGAAATGCTCCGATTAAAGTTTCTGTTTTAGCATTTAGTGTTTGTGAGACTGATTTACATGGCTTGTGGGTGACCCCTGTGCAATCATTTAGTTGGCTGAATCCCCTCCGCAACAGTGCCATCTGGGGAGGCCCACACACACCTGTGCTTCCTGGGAGTGTGCCACAAAGAGGCAAGGAATGCCCGATCAACTGAGGGAGTGGGGAAGGCTGCAGGGATGGAAATGAAGGGTCATCCAAGGAGAGACTGACTGCTTTTGAAAGACAACAACAAATATTTCAACCTGCAATTGAAAAACAACAACTCATATTATCACAAATAATTGATAAATAATGCCTCATGTGTACTCATGATTTAGATAGTTAGAGATGTACTTTTGGATAAATCTGTACACTGTCAAGATCACAGACACCTGTTTCTGTACCCATTTGGACACTATGCGTTAATGGTTATCCACCTCAAAAGGTCAAATGTGTTTCCCCCCCAAGACCTGCTGTGAGTGTTGGCTGCGTTTCTGTGGATCTGTAACCCTCAAGGGGAATGCTTGCCGCTGCTCTCCTCTTCATTCACCAGTACAGTTCAAACAGCTGAAACCATCCATTCAAGGGTCCTGGGGGCTTGGACATGTCCGTCAATGAACATCTGTATGATATAATGGAGAAACCTGCTTCAGCAAGGTGAAGTGTGTGTGTGTGTGTGTGTGTGTGTGTGTGCGTGCGCGTTTT
>CAAKHB010007048.1:69374-82536 GCA_901007665.1 Aeoliscus strigatus
TGATAATTGACAAAGCTGTTTTATGGATAGAGGGTGCTGAACTTTAGCCCAAACTGTCCTTGGCCATCTAAACCACCTCTTATCACACAAGATGCATCACTAAGTATGACACTTAGACACCTATTTGTGTACAGCTTTTAACCTGAAAAACAAAAGGATTATTTAAGTCGTAGAGATTCAATTCCTTAATGAAGGTGTACTTGTACTCATCATGTGGCAAGCACCCAGCAGGATCTGTGATAAGACCTGATTTTTATCACAAACAAATTCACAAAGGCAGGACGTAATAGCCTTTGATTTGCCAGACTGCAGCAGTAATCAGTAGGTGTAGGTTCCAGACTGAAAGTTGTCTGTCTGTGCCAGCGCACTGATTACCACCTCATTGTTCTTCCATGTGACCTTGGTTCATAAAGCAGTCAAATGTCTGATGGTATCACACAAACAGTTTCAACTGGCCCGTTAGCTTTCATTGTGATAATTGTCGTGAATATGTGTGAGTGTTTATTGGACACTATCAGGGTCAGACAGTCAGTTCTTCTGTCAGTTTGTTGTCACTTTGAGCTCAGATCTGTTCCACTGTGAACACAAATGCCAGTGTTGGCTAGTGTTTCCTTCGATTGTGCTGGGTTTTTTTTTAATCACTCGTCAGTTTAATTTACTTTTTCAGGTCAATCACATTCACACTACATTCTGATTCATGTTGCATAAATGATGCTGGTGCTTAGAAAACGCCTTGAAAATATATTGCATTGTTAATATACCTTCACCAATCTAAAACCAAAATTACCCTAACTCGTGTGTTTTACAGTCCCAAAGAGCTGAGTTGTTGCTAGGTTGTAGTTAGGTATATAACGTGCAAACAATGAAAATAATTCTTGACAATCCATGCAATCATTTGCTTTGTTTGGAATACCCCCACACTTTGTATCAACTACTGTATATACTAATCCCATGAATGACCTGACAGTCCTGACCAGCTGCTCATAGGTGGTGGTGAATGTGCTTGGAATGGTGGAATAGCCAGGACTGAACTGCCACCGATGATCATTGGCTGCCATTTGATCGCCCTCACATCAGACACATCAACCGATCATGACTGTTTTTGTGACATTAAAATTTGTACAAGAGAGAAGACTGGAAATTTCAGTTAATTCACTGAAGTGTTGAATTCTGACACAAGGAGGTAGAGTGTTGTGTGATTTGTTCTTGAACTGGACAGTGACAGCAGAGAGGACATCTGCAACTCTTAACATTGGTCCCTTTGGGATGCTGTCATTGGTAAACCTGTTTACAGTCAGACCAGTGTTGGGACATATGTACCGGTAAATTAGCAGGATCGCTGTGGAAGTGTTTCCATTTATTCAGAAGACTGTACAGGACTAAGTCCTACATGTGTAGAACAGAAATGTTGTGTGATAACTGGAGGAGCCCTCAGTGAATTAAGCAAACAAAAACATATCAGAGAATTCCATCACCTTCTGGAAATACAGCTGATAATGTTTCATTCTCTCCCGCTGTGCCAGGCCTCACTAGAGCGTATTCATTATTCAGAAGGTGTTCCTCTCCGTCTATACCAGAGCTCTACCCTTCCCAGTCATCCCCACCATAGATTTATAATTCATTACCCAAGTCTATAAATCTTTGATTGTTTTTAGAACACCCTCTGGGAATGTATAATTCAATGTTCTGCACCAAAAGCAAGCTTTCTCAGATTCTGGTGCAGGTTTTATTGATCCCAGAAAGACTAACTCATTTGCAGGGTACCGTCACAATTCCAGAAGTAAAAGGTAGTTTCATGTTCAGGGGCAACAAATCTAAACACACTGATCGATACAAGAAACAGCAAACATCAGTTAATAAAATATTGTTAGTTCTTATTTATAACAAGGCTGGGCCGATAGTGGAAGGAAAGAAATACTTCTCTATGCTACAGGGCCAGGGGCAAGTAAACAAGAAAAAGATAAAAAGATAAATAAGATATATTATAGATAAAATTCTTCTAATGGTATTATGTAAAACCAACTATCCTGTTCCTGTATGAAATATGACAGAGAAAAAAAAGATTATTTAACTGTCCTCTGTATGCTTCATTTTTCTTGCCGCTCCAACACCCTAGCAGAGCTGTGACCTTTTCTAAAATACTGACTAAACTTACTTAAGCTGCTTTCACACAAAGAATGTGCAATAATCTCAGAGGATGCCACCTCCTACATGTTTACACTGAACCAAGGCATGAAAATGTCACTCTATTCTGCATCCCCAGCTTAGCTGTATATAGTGAAAGTGGTGTAGTGGGAAATTTGTCATTACCCTTTCTCCCTACCTAAAGAATGGTTTAAATATAGGAAGGAAAGTGAAAACTAATCTCTCAACCTGAAAGCATGAAAAAAAAAATTACATATAATTTTCATATGCATGAAGGAATGAGATTACATGTCACAATATACTATATTACTGGCTTGATGTAAAAACCCAAAATGTTGCTTTTAGTGTTGTAGTGAACAACAAATCATTATTTATATTATATTTTGCGTTTCATTCCCATTTAATCAACACTGTAAAGGATGTCGTGGCATCGGCTGACTCAGGAACTCTGCAGACTTGGCCCAAAGTGCCACTTAAAGCTGCTCGTCCCCAGTAATGATACCTCAGACCTTGTCAGTGCACCTCTTTAGTGAATTGTTGGTCCTAAACACATGTTACATTAATAGTTTGAGGAGGTTTATTGGCATGCAGTATCACAGAGGTTTTTTTGAGGCATTTGTCCTCTACGTTTGTGGTATAATGAGGTAGTGCTGCTGTAAGTAGTCTTGTCATCTTTTAGTTCAAAATCTTTGTCACACAGTCCAGAGACCCCCCCCCCCACACACACACACACACACAATCATTTTCTTTAAATATTATCTGTTCTAATGTTAACTTACACTACACCCTTTTATACTTTATTTTACTGCTGTAAACCAAATGTGACATGTCAGGAGTGTGACATTATGTGTGCCACAATTCTGGGCGAGCAGTCGGGGTTTGATTGTTATCAAAAACCCCTTACTGCTCATGAAAAATGTGTGATTATTCAGTGAAAGTAAATGAAACTGGTTACTATCTGTAGCTGGCAGTTTTATGGTTCCATGGAGAGGTTCCTTCCTCTATTTGAAATTTATGGGGAGCTTATCTTCAATAGCAAAAGCTTGCTCTATCCTTCATGAGAATGAACTCTTTTTTTGGTATAAAACAAAAGCAACATTCAATACATTCTTTTACCACATATCTTTTACCACTTGTATCATCAGATGAACTGTATGTACAGTATGTTTTATCACATTAGTGTTTATGAGCGTTCTAGCGGTGGCTTCCCGTCTTTCCAATCTCTGTGGTTTTTCTTTCATAGTACTGATTGACAGGGCTGGGTATGTACACAGTCGGCTTTTACCTTTCTCTTGTCACGTGAGGGGATGTTTTCCTGTGTCCTGTGACCTCTCCTGGGATTTTGCCACACCGTTTGATGAAAATCCTCTTGGACCTGATTTTTATTCCAGTCAGACAGGCTCACCAGACACATGGTAGATCAGAGGGTGACTAAACTGAAATGGCTCATGTTCACATGTCTAACCTAGAATTCATGGTCAGTGTTGCTTGGTATTTGTAAAATTCCTGTTGTAATTTGTTTTATATGAAATATAAAGAACCTAAAAAAAAAACGAGGTAATAAAAACATAGTGTGTTACATGTCCATGGGGATTATTGTCTTTTGTCCTCTGCTGTAAGACAGTGTGGTCTTTGTGGAAGTCGTCTTCTGGTGGTTCTACTGGAAGCTCTGAACTTACCCGTTCACTGAACACCATAGGGCTCTATACACAGCTCTGTGTTATTCCGGCTAGGCCAGTCCTATTGGATGTGAAACAATGTCGTACCAGTGTGGACCGGTTTCATTGCATCTTCAGTGGAGTGTTGAAGGCACTGCCATTGCATGCCACTTGTTTGTAATACTCTAAATAGCTCACAGGTGATGTTTTGTGGCACTGTGATGGTGCTGAATGATTAAAATCATGTTCGAGAAGCAGCTTGATGTCATAAGAGGTTGAAGATTTTCATAGCCACTCTTTCATCTTGTTTACGAATGCGGTTACATACATTCAAACCACCTCACTGACACTGGCTTTCTTCAAGTTGGTCCTTGCTGGAGAACAAATCTTGTCTATTCAGCAGAGGAGTTAATGAGTGAATGAGTACTCAGACCTGCTTCTCTAAGTTTCAAAACTTTTTGGCAAACTGGTTCAGTCAGTGTAGCATAATCACCAGGCAGCAGATTGAAGCTTTTGTAGTCAGTCTGTTTCTTGATGCTGTTTCACGCGCTGCAGGGTTGTTATCATCAAATTGTGATCAAGCACACACTGTTTGTGTTTGTGCTTTGCAATCTTCTGTGTTGCCTCACTGGAGGCTTATTCTGAAAACTGCATCCCACACCTGGACCTCACACTTTTAATTCATGTCTTTAACATGGAACACACTCTTATTGTCCTTCGTGTGACTACTTGTGTGTGTGTGCTTTATATCTGATGTGATGTTGACGTTACAGCTGTATCCTGCACCATCCACCATACTTTACAAGACTATATCTCTACTGTTATAATGTGCACCAAAGCATATATTCTTTTATGTCTTGGACTTTGCCTTGGGTATATTTTATTCTATCTCTCTATCATCAGTCAGGGGGAATGAGCAGCTTTTCAGCCTGACAGTACATTGAAGGATCCATGTTGGTTGTCAGTGATGCAGCAGGACACATAAAGTTGCTTTTTACTTACTTACTTA
The DNA here is from genome assembly GCA_901007665.1 of Aeoliscus strigatus. Classification (NCBI taxonomy): domain Eukaryota; kingdom Metazoa; phylum Chordata; class Actinopteri; order Syngnathiformes; family Centriscidae; genus Aeoliscus; species Aeoliscus strigatus. The sequence continues at coordinate 74,187 of CAAKHB010007048.1, forward strand.
CTTCCTGACTTGCCCCATCCAGAACATTGTCTCTGTTGTCCTAGTCCTTAGCTTGATCCTTTCCTGTGGGTGTTTAAAAATGTGGCAGCTGATACCGTTGGAGTTTATCTGTAATTTATACACAAATTATACCAGTGTCTGGCTGAATCTCATCAATCACCAATATGATAGCGTCATTTTCACATCCACATCAGCGACGACTGACTTTCTCAACAGTCTCAATGTATTCCTTTCACCTGTCTAATCCACTGAATTGACCCTTTGCCCATATTGTCCTCTGAGCAGTGATGGTCATAGGTTAGCAACACTACTGGTGTGTATAAGAAGTGCACTGAGATACAATACCAACATACAAGCGCACAGACTTTTGTAACATAATGAGGTGACAGAGAAAGTAGTATATCCTATTATGTCAAATAAAACATTGGAATTTAAAATGCATGTTAGTAAAAACAATATCACATGGCTCATCCAATTACTGTTATAGGAAACACTTTACTGTCAAAGATATAAACATACTGAGGCGAAAACGTGATGAACACACAGCAGCAGAGCCATTTGCCATCACGTGCACATGCGGGAACCTTTGCCCTACATGTGTCATGATTTCAGCACCATGAGACCCTGAGAAACTGCCCTGCCAAAGGTCTCTTATGAAAAGATATGTATCAGACACGTGTGCCATGCATGTTCTCCCTGGTTTTTCATATTTTAAAGGCAATCTTTCCTGCGAAACATTACTCAACAGGCTTTTTACATTGTGTGCCTTTTTTTCCCACCCAAGGCTTGTTCTGTCATTTGTCTGTGTTTGATCTTTGCACCCTTTTTGCTGTGGGAGTTACTTTGTATGTGCACCAATGTGCACAATCACAGCCACATACCACCTAAAGAAGGCGTACCAAAGACACGGTTTATTGGAACACAACTTTCTTATCCAGGAGGAGAGCAACGGCATCGGTCTGACCACAACAGGTAGAGAACATTTTTCATATATCGTATTGTGTGTGTGTGTGTGTGTGTGTGTGTGTATTGATTCCAACAAAACAGGTTGAGTATTATTATCTATGTATTTATTATGTTAAGTTTTTACGCAGTCAGTGAAAGTCTGTTTTGGTTTTACCAATTTTTTTACCAATCAGATTGCTGACCTCAGATTGGTGGTCTTTCATGAATGTTTTCTTTAAAGATTTCTTCAAAGCTGAAAGTAAATCCATCCCACGTTAAGTGTTTACCTTCACTTTCATGTTATTGCACCACAGTGTCCAAAGTGTCTTTTACAACCGAATTGCCAGAATGAATCGTTCCATAAGTGTGTTTCTGTGAACCCTGATTATTGTTCATCACAAACGGTTGGAACATTAAAATGGAACATTTTTGCAACATATAAGTTGAACAAATTTTGCGACTGGTATATTCACTTGCGTTGTGGATTCGATAGTTTCAGGTGGATATACTTGCTTCAGGTAGTAGTTTTAGGGGCTTAATACATATGCAAGGATTCTCTTGCCATGTGATATGAATCTTTTTTTTTTTTTTTTTTTTTTAAATCGCTGATATCCTGTGTGCCATTGTTTACGTCCGGAGCCATATTTATATTAATAGCGTCATACTTTCCTGGGTTATTTAGTGATATAAAGCAGGTTCAATATTTATAGGCATACACAATGATTCATATTTAGTCCTTTGATTGGGAGACTAACGGGGAAGATGATCTTTGTAATTGCAATCATTTCGAGGTTGCGGTGGTCTGGGATGACTGGTCTGTTACATATTTGATTGGTGGTCACTCCACTACTGCTACTTTAACGTTGCTGCTTCAAACAAGTATTTATTTTTGCCGGTTCTTCACTCACGTCCCGTTGCCAGGCGACAGCTGAAAACATTAAGTCACTGCCGGTAAAATGCCGGCGGGACATTGATAGATTGTTTCTAGACAGCACACCCACCTCAGCCAATAGATCGTCTTAAACGTTCCATCTTAAGATTCCAAATCTTCTTGATGAACGATATTCAGGGTTCACAGAAACGTACTGCACTTATGGATGACTCATTCTGGCAATTTGAGTCTGTCTTTTAACAAGACAATGAAATGAAACTGACCCCCATTTTTACATAACACAAAGGACAGACATTGGGATAGAGAAGTACAATGCTAATGGGAGTGATACTGAATACTAAACCTCCCAAGCACAACAACGTTGAGCACTGTAGATTTCTCAACATATGCTGTTAAAAGACCAGATTGTGGAACTTCATGAATGGGATTTGTTTCCATTCAGCGATTTTAAAAACATTATGCTAGTCTTACACTTTGCATTGCCATTTTTCCTGAAGGTGTGTTGTGACATGTAAAATCTAAAATAACTTGCCAAACTGGCAAAATGATTTGTGAACCTTCAGAGATGGTGAATTAATGACTTTCAATCACTATCAACTGATTGTTGGGGCAGTCAAGCTACTTCTAGATTAGATGACTAGTGATACCACTGGAAAAAACAGACAATAAATGTGTGTCAGAATCATTTTATGTAATTTTATTCCTGTTTTTTTTGGGGGGGGGGTTCTCCAAGTGAACTCGAAACACTAACCTTCCTCTGCTCCTCCTGAACCCCCCAGGCGTAGCTGAAAACAGCACAAATTAACATGGACTCAGTGAAGGCTCGGAAGACGAGGGTCACTGTGACACCAGCTGCAGCTCCGGATGGTGGCTATGCCTGGTTTGTCCTGCTCTCCTGCTTCCTGGTGTTTGGTTTAACCTTTGGGGTCATCAAGGCCTTTTGTGTATTCTATGTTGAAATACAGCTGTACTTTAAAACCACAGCAATGAGAACCTCCTGGATCACCTCCATTGCTGTGGCTACCATTCATGTTGTGGGTGATTATCATAATCCTTCTCCATTAAAACACTGTACATCTTTCATGTATTCCATATTTCTGCTCTGAATCAGTCTGTCAAAAGCCCGTAAGAGAAGTGACAGTATGTGTTGAACCTTTTCCTCTTCCTCTAATACCTCCTACAAGCTGAGGATAATGTCCTTTACAATGTTCAACATTATGAATCCAACATTATAAATAAATTGAAGTAAACAGTTTGGATTTGATCACTGGCGCATTTGTTTTCTGCGTCATCTACCTCGCAATGCCATCCATCATTTTAGACCAACACGCCCAGCAAAGCACAAGTTCAAGCTCACAGCAAAGGCGCATGGCATGAAAATGACAACTGCATCTTCATCTAAATAGCAATCTCACTCGTGACATGGACTATGTGCCATGCACTTTAGACCATCTAAATATGGCCCAGTGTCTTCATTTAATAAGATGACGTCTGTGCCTACATTTCATATTTCCCATCAAAGACGTCCAGACTGCTATGAATTATACAAATGTCTTTATTCTGCAGCTTTTATGCCTTGAATCCACGTGAGGGGAATGTGGTTAAAAGGATTACATGTGTGCGCTGTATGTCTCCCTTTAGCTCCACTAGCATCTGCTCTGAGTGCCCGCTACAGCCATCGCTCGGTTGTAATGATGGGTGGACTGATTTGCAGTGTCGGAGTGATGATTGGGTCCATTGTTCACGGCCTGATTGGACTCTACGTATTACTTGGATTTGTCACTGGTAAGTGTGTGATGCAAACACACATGAATACAGAATAAATCATTCATTATCATTCTCTGGTTTATTGCAGGTTTTGGCTACGCACTGACTTGGACGCCAACGGTGACCATGCTGGGGTTGTACTTTGAGAGGAGGCGTCCAGTGGCTAACGCTCTGGCCAGCACAGGAGAGTGCATCTTTACCTTTGTCCTCACGCCCTTGTTACAGCTGTTGATTGACATATACTCCTGGAGAGGCGCCATGTTGATCCTGGGGGGTCTGCAGCTTAACTTGTGTGTTTGTGGGATGCTGCTGAGGCCTCTAAAAGCCACTAGAGATGCCAAAGTGGTGGAAAGTTTGCTGGAGAAAGAGGACTTACAAGGACAAATTGAAGCACGATATAAAAATGAACAAAATGACCCTGAAGTGAAGACTAATTCAACAGTACAGATATCAACCTCCAAAGCCAAAAGGGCGGAACTAAGAGCCACAATTCTTCGCTATGTGGACTATACCCTCATTACCAATGCACACTTTATGGTGTATTCAATGTTTGGGGTGTTTGCAGCATTAGGGTTCTTTGCCCCAGGTCTGTTCCTGGTCCCCTATGCCCGAAGTAAAGGGATTGAAGAGTACCAATCAGCTGCACTCATGTCCATCGCTGCGGTTCTGGACGTGTTTGGGAGAGTCTTCTTTGGCTGGGTGGCAAACATGAGACTGGTGAAGATGGTAAGTTCAGTGAAGTGCCTGTTTAGTGCCTGTTTGCTGAGGACACAAAACCTGCTCAAAGGAAAAATGAACAAGGAACCAATCCCCTTTGACTCTGTCCACTGGTTGGAAAACCACAAAACGCAAGGCAGCTTATTAAATATATGAGCAACATCAGACTGTACAGAAGCGTTTCTGCATAGGACAATCACTGTTCATCTGTCCATGGAAAATTGTACAGACTCGTATTCTCTACTTTTTTTAATTGCACAAATGAATAGTTAATTTCTATATTCTATTTACAAAATATAAGAGTGATGTGTTTGTATACATATATATAAAGTATCGTCTTACCGTTTTGCTGCTGTTACACGTGAATTTCCCTCACAGGAATAATTGTTTCTGTCACTGATGAGAAACGAGCTGGAGAAGAGCAAAAGGATTTTTTCTGTAAAGGAATATGAACAATAAAGACTATCATGAAATGACAATAAAGGCCTAAGACTCCAAGACGCTAATGGTCTAGTACCCATACATTTGCAGGCAAGCTCCTGCTTCCAATCTTTATGAAGTTGTTATGGTTATTTAAACCTGTTTATGCCTGGAAATATATGTATCTTGTATCAGCGGTGTTTCTCAAACCAAGCAATTATTGCCGGAGTACAAAAGGTGTGCGTTTTTATGGGCGAATGTGAATGTTAATGCATCGTTTGTTGTGTTTGTCATCCACCAGGTACAGCAGTTGACAGCAACTGTGATTCTGCTGGGCACTGTGTTGCTCCTCTGCCCACTTGCCTCCTCATTCTTGGAGCTGGCTGTTTTCAGCGCAGCCTATGGTCTGGTGTATGGAGCTACAGTGTCAATACATATCACTGTGCTCGCAGAGGTCGTGGGTGTCCATAGGCTCGGGAGTGCGCTGGGGTTTTTCATGCTTATACGCAGCAGTGGAGGCCTGCTTGGACCACCCATCGCTGGTAAGAGAAAGCTGCTTTGACGGACGTGCAAGTACATTGTAAATCATCTAATTTCTGGGTTCGTGCTGTAGGATTTTCTATTTTTATTACTACTACACAAATTACAACCAACAAACATTACTACACAAACAGAGGCTTTTTGTTCTGTTGACTCTGTCACTTGGGATGTTTGACATGTTGAATGCTACAAAGCTAGCCCTACATGCAGAACATCTTGTATCTGTCAAACAAGACTGACTGATGCCTCTGCCACTCATAGGCAACACAATGTGCACAAGACATTATCCAGTGGCACTGTCACGTTTACTTAATAATAATAATTATGATATATGATAATGCTGCCTCTTTAGCTCGTTTCATACAGATACAGAACAAATTTTATTTGTGAACACCAATGACAATTGTAGATTTGTCACTATGATAGATGCCTTTTGCAGATGATCAGACACACTGCAATCACCACCCAAACCAGCGAACTATTGAACTTGGATCCTAATGTTATCACCCATTTTCTTACACAAACTTTGGCATCCGAGCACAGCTAATCCTGCCAGAAAGTGTTCAGCAGCTTCCTCTAGCAGCCAGACAGCTGAAGCAGACATTTAATGCATTTCAATGATTTCAAGGAGCTTGTTGTTTTCTTTTGGTCAGGTTTAGTCCAGAGTGGTTTGACGTAGAAAATCATATACAAATCCACTCTCATTCCCCTCGTCTTTATAACTTCCCCAAGTTTTCTTTTAAGATCTATTAATTTGCATTTCAGTGAAACCACCACATTTAAATGTTAAATATGTCAGTGCTTAGGGCGGAAACTGATCTCAAATAAAGTTGAGTGCCAATTAAATTAAGTAGAAACAAATATAGCCTGTGGTGTCCTATTTATAACCTGGTATCATCCCTCTGACACGCAGGCTATTTCCAACTTATTTACTGTAAAGTTCAGTTCTTTGATGAGCGAAGAACTGATGGATGATGAGGATTTATCAAAGCACTGTAATTATGTTTCCTTCATGGGAGGGAAGCTCTGACATTAGCTTCAATGAATCTTCTTACAATCCTCTCATCCCTATCTTTTTTTTTAAGCCTGTAAAATGAAGATATCATTACTGTGATGTTGCTTCCAGTCAGGAGGTAAATCATTTTCAGTAATCCGATGTGTTTGTGAACACACACTCATATATTCTCTTCCTTTTAGGATTCTTTATTGACAAGATGAATGATTACGGGACAGGTTTCCTCATGGCAGGTGTGGCTCTCATTGTATCTGCGCTGTTCCTGCTGCTCCTCGATCAGATGAATCGCAGGGGTCAAAGGTCAGCCACCAAGGACTGTGAGCCAAAATCAGACATGGGCCAATGCATCAAAGATGAAACATGATGGGGAACTTGTCGGCCAAGAGTTTGAAAGAAATCTGACTCATCATCATCATCAAGAGACTTCTGTATGCTGATCTTCCCTGCAGACGTATAAACATGCTCTCTTCTTGACATCAAATAACAGAACTCTAAGCAATTATCTCACCTAACTTCTTTCACCCTTTGGCGTATGTGTGAAATGCAGTGGGTTATGTGTTTCCTCATCCAGGTCCTGGAGCCCTTTGCTCTGCATCTTTTAGACATCTCCCTCTTCTTTGAGCTCTGCAGGCAGCTGATAACAAGTCGTCCATTTGAATGAGGCGCGTTGGAGCTGCCAGACATTATACCCAACATTCAGAATGGACCAGGATTTGGAAATGCTGTTTTAATTGATTCGGATTATATGCATAAACCAAATGGTTATCAAGGAAAGATCATGGTCGGGTTGAAATACACCTTTTTCAGGGACGTGCGTGTGCCACTTACAAGACATTTGGAGCTGCTGCTCTGAGTGTCAACCATCAAATATCATCCAGATGCTAGTTTATTTGGAATGCCAAAGGGCTGTGACAAAAGGTTTATTTGAGGCACTGAACATGAATTGTGCTGGAAGTAGTTTGTCTGTTGTCTGGCTTAAAACATAAAAAATAAAAATGTGTGATTTGTGTAATGTATTAAATGGCAGAAATACTCAACTCGGTAACCGATACACATGCTCATTCAAGTAGCGTGTGTAGCTAAAAATATGTTGCAGTGGAGTCAACTGAAGGTTGTGTATGTTGGCTTGCCATGGGAAACTGACACTTTAGCTCCTCCCAGTGGACAGTGACTAATATTACATGTTAGCTTCAAGTGAGTTAAAATATTAAAAGTATGCAAAGACGTTGCCACATAGAGGATGATAGGTTAAACCAATTTAACAATAACATGCATATTTGCTTTAATTAAGTGTCATGATGCATCTTTTCCTGTATCATGATTTAAATTGTCATTGAATGTTTTCTCCCCGACTGCTGCCTAAAACCCAGTGAGAAAATCCTTGGTTTCATTCTGCCCCCAAATGATATGTGCAACCATTAAAAAATTGTTTTCACAATCCTTCATCTAGAGGCAAAAGATGATGTCATTTGTCCATATAACTGCAGTAGCTCATTCTAAACTTAACTTTACTTACGGACAGAAAAGGCGAAGATTGCAACTAGTTTCTGGGAATTGAAAAATAATTTTTAAAAAATAGTACAAACCTGTCTGAGAATTTCCAACCTAGTGAGCTCAGAAATCCTGTATCTAGTTTTCCAACATCAGTAGTAATGAACATGATCTAAAATTTCATTTTACATCATTCAGCTTCTTTCTAATTACACAAGACTGCTGGTGTGAGGTCCTGTTTTACCATCGGATCTGTTTTACTTCTGGATGTTGTCCTGTTTCACTTTCACATTTGTGTCTTTTCTGCCATTTTTATTGAAAGACCTTGACTTTTGTTTGCAGGCCAATTGAGGTTTGATGAATGTGTATCAGCTCTCACATATTGAGCCAATCTGAGAGAAGAAAACACAAGTCTTGATGTGAGAAATTTGGACTGAAGTGCTGTAAGCTAATTTGATTTAAAAGTGTGAGAGGACTTACTGAAACACCTCCCGGTCACTTTCACCTTACTGGAACTTCTGAGCTCAGGGTCGCTATATCAACAGCTGAAATAGTTTCAGTTC